>JAJHUR010097025.1:0-12852 GCA_027495735.1 Lutjanus campechanus
AAAGACTCTAAGCCATTATCACTAGTCATTGTACAGTGAGCTGTCACATCTTTATGTGCCCAATGATTAAACCACATATCAAGATCAGAGGCTTAAACTTGAAAGCTGAATTGTTTGCCTATTTTATTCTATTCTTGCATTCTTCTTGGGCCTACCTTGGCCCAGTGGTTTGGTTTATCCAGATAAAAATTCAAAAGGAAATATTTTCAATGATCAAAATGTTGATACAGTAAAATGTCCACCGTGTTAAATAATATTGTCTTTCAATGGTTTCCTTGTAATATCCGCTCTACAGCAACACAGTATTTGTTGGAAGCAACTGCAGCATGATAAAATGTCTTAATGGTTGTGTTTAGACACTCAAAATACACAAACAGCAACAAAGTTTCCTTAACATCTTAATTTGCAAAAGCAAATTAAGCATATATGTTATATCGAGGAGATGAGGTTGTTTGTGACCACTGGAGGGGTTCTGCCCTCAGATTTGGAGCCAGTGATCCAGGACAGAAACAACGAGGAATTAAAGTAAATTACAGTAGCACTGCTATAGAAAATGCAACTTACCAGGGCATACATTTTATGGAGAAATATTTCATGGAGAAATATGTAATATATTTACTGTACCAAATCAAATTGACCGTGATATCATCATCATCAACCGTTGTTTATTCGGTGAAATTACAGCTATGCCCTGAGTTCATATTCATACAAGCTAAAGGGATATACAATATATGATAACATCAATAATAATAACACTAAAATGACAAAAAAAAAGTAAAATAAAACAAATACCTTGCAGACATGCCTGGCAAGAAAGATATACAGCAATAAAAGCAATAAGAATGACAAAAAAGGGTAAATAAAAGCAAATAAATAACACAAGGCTGCCAAGAAGGATATACAGCAACAATAAAAACAGTAACCATATCATCTCCCAGACAAATTATCTACTGACACATACCCGTTCAGTTTCAATACCTCTTGTAATTAGTTCCATTTATTTGATGCAAAAAAATGTGAAAGCTAAAGGTAAAATATGTCATCAGAGATTAAGGAAACATGCTGAGTTTGAAACAACTCGCTCTGATATTTTGAATTTTCATTGCAGTACTTGCTTTTGAGTGCTAGGCTGTTACATATTTCACCGTTCATGTTAAAATGTTATTTTACTTTATCATATCAGATCGAGTATATTTTCATGCAGCACACAGCTGCCACCCTGCAGCCTCACCATGTTGCATAAACTCAGGGAGGGTTAAGTCACATGTTCTCTCCCTGCTTTCAGTGTCAGTGGCTCTTAATCCTGAGTCCTGTTTCATGAATCATCTAAACATACCCTCCATCACTTTCCCATGACAGTTTCTATCACACACAGTCGCACCATACATCACCACCACATGCAAGGCTGAGAGATGAGGTCCAAAGTCGCAGAAGAAACAGAGTACAGCTGCTGTAATCATGTAGAAGAGGCTAGCGACTAGATATTGTTACTGGAATTACTTTTAAACATTTTTTCTGTCATGGTGGACAGCTTTACATAATAAATGACATCGGTGTATTTTTCTGATGTGCTTTGGGTCCTCTTGTCGTTTTAGAGGAAAGGGTCACAACAAATTAATACAAGACTATTCTGAGTGATCATTTTTATTCTACCATAAAACATTTCAATCCTCCTCCTGCTTGACAAATCTCCCATCCACAGGATACAAGGGGACACTTAATTTTCTGAGTGTGTGAATCATGTTCGATTGCTTTCACAGATCTTAACCAGACTGAACATCTGCAGCAGAATTTGTTAGACAGCGCTCTCCACCACCATAATTAAAACACCACGTAGGAGATTGTCTTTTGGAAGAATGGAGATCCAGAGACTAAGCAGTTCTGCCATCACCTTACTGAGACACTTTATGTAGGTTTTCCCTTGAAATCTGTGCTTCTAAATGTCTTTGTCACTCCCTGTCGTCTTGAGTTCATGGATGCATGGTTGGCCACTAGTGGATTTTTAAATTGGTTATCAACGAGAGACTCGCTGTCCTCAACATCATCCACTAATGACCACAGTGACTATGGCAACTGTCTGTAAAATTTCTTGCAAGTTGATGTAAAACTGAAGTTAATGCACAGAGAGCACCTGTAGACCGCAGCCAGCCGCTGTCCAATAAGTCCTGGTGGGTGTAAACTAGTCGAATGTCTCGGCTAATTAATCCAAAGACGCAGAAAAAACACCGCTGCCACCAGTCTGTAACCATGTTTTCTTCATGATAAGCTGCTACAACTTCTCTTTGTGTACTTAATCTTCACCAAAACAACCTGACAGTACAGTACACCCAACTTCACTCTTTGGGGCTCACAGCGGGGTCAACAAAACTGTTGCACATGGCACCACACTCACACCTGTCCCCCCATAAACAATGAGAGGTAGGAACTAATTAGCTCTTTAGACATGAAGAAGAAACTTAAATATTACACATGTAAATGTGTAATTAAAATACTAGTTAAAGTTCTGTAAATGATAATGAAATAATTATCATATATAACACCATTTGTAACAGTGAACTTAATTCTGTGAGTCCATAATCACGTTGTGTAATTATTATACTGAAATATATCATGTACACAGTAAACTGCACAGCTTAGTAAGGAACAAAAAATCAGTAAAGTAACTTACTACAAATAACCCAAAAATGTCATGTGTGCAGTAACTATGGTTACACTTGTATAGCAGGAAACAGCAGCAATTATTTGTTACATTTAGAAAGTGAGCATCTAATGAAAAGAAAACATGTTTTTAAGGTTATTGTAAGAACTTAAATGGCATTATTAAGTACTCGTATCGGTACTCGGTATCTGCAAGTACCCAAATGTAAGTACTTGTACTCGGTCTGAAAAAAGTGTTATCGGTGCATCCCTGACACTAGCCATAGAAAATCTAGGTGGGAGTGACTTTTTTTTTTTCTTTCTGAATTATTATTTTCCCTCAAAGTCAGTATTCCAGTTGAGAATGTTTGCATTCTCTCCAGAAAGAGAGAAAAAAGTGCGATGTACATCCCCCAAAACTAGGAGTGAAATTTATCTCGGGATCGAGAAGCAGAATCACAGTTCTAATTTCTTAATGATCCCTTTGGAGACAGTTCTTATTTGGGATCGCTTCTCGATGTCCAACATCAGCTGGTTCTGTGAGTTAAAGTTGGCGATTCTGGTGGACAACTGGCCAGTTAATGTCGAATTGAGTTGGAAAGAGTGCTGTAGGGGTGAGGAGAAAAGGAGGTTTCAGGTTTTCTTACTTCGTCAAACCTCAGGCGACAGATAAAATTATCTATCTTATTTGCTAACGGTTAATTCTGTGCTCAAAAAAATAGATTAATGTTCAATGGCATTATGAGACCAATTACTAATCCTGCAACAACTTCCCGCATTTTCCCGTGTGGCCCTCAATCATATGCTGGTTCACGAAATTGGCACTTAGTTTTTCCCTGGGCTTATTATCTTAAATCAGGGTTTTCACAAAGTTTTGATGACTGCGTCAGTGGCCTGTCGTGACTGACTGAAATGGAATTTCATAATGAGAAAAAGAAAAAAAAGAGACTGGTCGCTCTGTATACTCAACTGTAGATGAACAATATATTGAGTGATTGTAAAACAGGAAAACAACAACAACAACAACAGGATAATCAAAGTAAGGCAGTCCAGCCACTCAAAAAAGATAAATGGTTGAGACAGGGAAGGAAAATATTAAAACACCTTTATTATAGTGGCTAAATCATTTAAACTGCCAACATGTTTTGACCACTGCAGGTCTTTATCAAGACTTTAAAACAAGCAACCTTTTATTTTTTTTTGGAGTAGCTGGATTGCCTTCCTTTGATTATCCTTGAATTTCATAACGACATTGATGATGCTTCTGTGTCTGATGTGCCTCGGTCATCGGTTGAGGTCAGTATTGGAGCCGACATGAGAAAAATCTCAACTGTCAAGTCAGTATTATTGACTGTGTGTAGAGTCATGGCCACATTGTTCTGGAGTTGGTAGTGTTTTCATGAAGGTAAGCCCAGAGGGGATTTTTTTTTTCTTTTCTCTATTTTTTTTTTTCTGTACTTTGGGATGTCGTGAGTGCAATCAGTGAAAACACAGCTGTTCGTTTTCTGCAGTGCCCCAGTCAAGTCAGCATGTGTGCCTGATTGGCAAGTTTTTAGATTTTTAGCTTTGCTTTCATTAGTTTTGTGCCTTTGGTTACACACAACAAATCACAGAGGACATGTTGAGAAAGAGTGATAGCCTTTTTCTCATCACAGATATTTTGACTTCTGTGCATTTGTCATAGTATGATTCTGAAACTGCTGCAGCTAATTTGGGATTCAGCTATTAATTTTTATGATTTAGACATTTGATTTTTCTAAAGTGACGTGAAAATGTCTGCTGTGAAAAAGGCCAATAGTGTGATTGAACAGCTTCTGTAATGACGGCATGGATTCAGCTGAGAGAGAGTGAACACATTGAGGTTTAAGCGACCATTTAAAGGAGCCGCTGGACCTGTAGTTCCACATCTGTCTTTGTTTCCTCTTTACTAACAATTTAAATACATCTCAGGTGTAAATGAGTCTCTGATTGGATGATTCGAATGAAAACCAGCTGGGTCTTTGTTCTTCGATGTCTGCAGATTAGCCTGTAACCTGAGAGAGATGTTAAAGCAAGTATAAAACGGGTAGAATGATGTATAGTGAGATAAAGTGTTTTCAATTGGATTGATTCTCAACCAGTGCAGCTGAGACCACTCCCGCAGACACGCACACACACATGAACACACACACACTCACAGAGGCTTGCATACATGACACTCTCCAGCTGCACGTTAAATCTAAATGCTTGTGAAAACCAAAACCAATCAAATCTCCTCTTGGGTGAGAGGGCAGGTGTTCAGCGGCGGTTGGCAGCTAATTTGGATGTGTGTATTTCTGCATACATGTGTGCACAAATGCGTGTGTGTGTGGGTAATAAAGTGTGAGGTTGCGTTAGAATTCCACTTCAGCTGCCAGACAGCCATCCCACACTCGGTGATCTTTCAGGGTCAGGTCATCCACTGAATAAGGGGCACTGATTGGTTCATGTGACCCGGCTATGTGGTGGTAACCCAACAACCATGCACACACACACACACACACACACACACACACACACACACAAACTTGTTTACATTCCCTACAAAGGGATGGTGTTTGTAATTTTGTCCAGAAATTATGCTTATTGCAAGAACATATAGATGTTTTCTATGTGCAAACGGAATCAAACATTTTTGTTTTGTTTTTTAAAGGAGACACAGGGATGCAATCAACACACTTTTCATCAGATGTGGTTTTTTTCACATCAGTCTGGGTGACTTGAATTGATCAAGATCCAACGAATTTAATAACCTGTCGGGCACATAGGTGTAAGCTCCTCTGTGTCATCAGGTCAGGCTGGGTGGCTGTATACGCTCACACTCAAATTTTTAAAAAAAAAAGAAAAGAAAACCCCATGAGAGTGCAATGCAAGACAACTAGTAAACTTGTTCTCTTCTGTCCAAGTTTGATAAGAGAAATGTTATGGGCGGCTTCAGTGTTTCACTGGTCTGTCTTGTTAAGCTAATGTTAGCTGGGCAGTGTGAGCATCTCTTGGTTTGTCTGTGTTGCTCACTGTTTCCTGTGACTTTGTGCCTGACAAACATGAGAGTTAAATATAACTGTTTATCATGTTTGACGGCATGCAACAATGTTTATAAAGTGAGGCTTGGAAAAGATAATCGTGAACATGTGTTTGTACGGGCTTGCACGAAATGAAACTTAAATCATACTTGCTGGTATATACACACTGTGGATATGATACAGAGTGCTGGAGGGGGCACCAGAAGAGCCTAATCATATGTGTGTAAGAAGTAATATAAAAAGCATCCACTGATTAACTTGTACTTGTGAGTACACACATGCAAGAGAGAGAAAAAGTTCAGAATGAATGAAAGAGCAACAGAGAATCTGTGAATATGGACAGCAGTGTCGATGTGATATGAAAACTTTATTTGATCACAAAGCCAAATGTTCCCTTATATTCTGTGGTCTATCAGTGAAGTGTATGAACCACACTGCAGACTGGAGTCTCTGTTAATAGTGAGAAACAGACGGATCTGCGTTATAGTCTCCATATGTCTGTATTTTATGAAAGCCCATTTCTGCCAATGTACTGTAACTGGGCAAAGAGAAGATCCACAAGTCACTATAATTAAAAACTTCATCGAAATGATGACCTAGAATCTCAAAATAATAACGTAGTGTTTTGAGCGGCACAGTGGAGTAGTGGTTACCACTGCTGCCTCACAGCGAGAAGGTTCTGAGTTCGAGGCCCCCAGCTGGCTGGAGGGCTGGGGAGTTTGTGAGTGTGTGGCTGGGGCAGGACCTTTCTGTGCATGTTCTCCTTGTGTCCACGTGGCTTCCTTCCACCGTCAAAAGACATGAGCATAATAGGTTAATTGATAACTCTAAACTGCCCATTGGTGTCAGTGGTTGTGATAACCTGGCAACTTGTCCAGTGTGCACCCCGCCTCTCCCCCAGTGTCAGCTGGGATAGACTTCCCCCGCCACCTGTCAAGGATAAGTGGATGGACTTAATATTTCAAAATATGAAGTTAGTATCACAAAATAATGACTTAGTACCTTGAAATAATGAGAAACTTTCTCAAAATGACTCATTATTTTGAGGTACCAACTCATAGGGAGCAGTTGTAACCTTTTTTTATATTTTCCTTCATAACTCACAGATTACTTGAAATGAACTAGTCACCTTTTTATATGAGAAACACATATGTATATGCGCTGATTAATAATACATCATCAACAATATACAATACCACCAAGCAATTACACATAGGGCATCCAAGCAGCCACCCTGCACTGCATTTTTACAGTCAGGTAAGCAAACTCATTAAAATATGTAATAATCAAAATGAGTGTATATGCTAGAATAGTTGCATCAGAATGCACCAGATACACCAAGTATGGGCTTTTGCAGCTACAATTTTCCTTGGTGGTGCATGTCCCCAGACCTCTCTAGCTGGCTACTACTCCATATTCTGTACATCCAAACTATTCTGCGAAAAATGATCAAAATCTGCACAAATGTGCAACTGATGTGCCACAGAGTAAAGTGTGACAGTGCTTGATTTAATAACCAGGGCAGGTAAGACCTCGCTCACGCAGCCTGAGGGTGTGTTTTAAGGAGAGGACATGATTGAACTTCATGCAGTAAACTATTTCCCAACACTGCACTTATATGCTTGTATATGCTTATATGCTTATTACTTTTCTAATTCAATTAAAAAAATGTAATTTAGTGTTTAACATCTTTCTGTCTCTTGATCTGAGTATATTATTTAAGTTTACAGAGCAGTCACATGGTTGTATGTTATCACGCTATCATTTTTTTCACCATATGTGTGTTTGCATTGCTTGAGACAAATCACCCCGTATTTCTCCTGAGATGGATGGAGATGGATGGTTGGCTGGCCTGAGGGGGGCAGTGTGGCTCTGTGGTCCAGTGGGAGACCAGCGAGGTAGAGGAGATAAGAGATGAAGAGATCCTCACCTTGTAACCTTCACCCTTTTTCTTCGAGTGTCACACGCTCTGCCACATACACATGGAAATCTTCAGAGGAACCATGTGCCACTCTCCTCTTCTCTCATTCTCTTTATGGCAGCTGCCTTCAAGGTCCCCTGTGTGTTTATCTGAGGGTGCAGCCAAGGGAGATAGATCCTACAAACCTTTTGTGCATTCAGGGACTTGTGTGTGTTTGGTTCATGGATACATCATGTTTCAAAAGTAGAATGAATCACAGCAGGTGTGTAGTGGATCTGAATGCTTTATAATATAATAACTAACGATGATACATGTTTTCCATGTGCTCTCTTGCATATATGTCAGTGTTGGCAGCTTGAATGCAACAGAAACCTGTTTCTTTCCTTGTTGATCTGTGTTGTTCACTTTGTTGGATCTTTGACATGAGCTCAGCTCCCAGAAGATTTTTCCTGACAACTGCAGCAAAGGCAGCATGTGTAGAGAGGAGCAGGAGACATGTGGAGGGCAGGGGCAGGAGGTATGTGTGCGTGTGTGTGTGTGTGTGTGTGTGCGTGTGTGTGTGTGTGTGTATGGTGGGTGACAAGGTGCTGCGATGTGTGTATGTGACAGATGTGCATGTAGAAAGCATGTCAGGGTGTACATGCACCAATGACCAGCTCAGCCAGGTGCATGCATGTTCAGTGTATGTCAGTTGGTGTGTGTGTGTGTGGTGTAACCCTGAAGTCATGCCTTCATGCATGACAGTAAAAAAAAAAAACAAAGGACATACATTTCTCTCGCTCACACACGCACACACAAGCACTGAGTTACATTGGTTTAGCTCAGACACTGGAAACGGGGAAAGTTAGCCTGGCTCCATCCAACGGTAACAAAATACGCCGACCAGCACCTCTAAAACTCACTAATTAACATGTTACATCTTGTTTGTTTATGTTGTGTTGGTACTGGATGATTTCTTGGGAACAGTAACTTTCTGGAGTCTCCGCTGGTTGCCCAGCAACTGCTTAAAGCCAAGGAATAGTCCAACATATAACCCTCCTTAGTTTTTTGTAAGGGGTAAACAAATAAGATCTAACGTGTTAATTAGTGAGCTTTAGAGTTGCTGTTTGGTGGATTTTGTGTCCATTGTATAGAATCAGGCTGTTTCCCCTGTTTCTAGTCTTTGTGCTAAGCTAAGCTAACTGGCTGCTCACATTAGCTTCATATGTACTGTACAGTCATAAGAGTGCTATTGATTTTCTAAATTACAGGAACATTGTGTAGGATTCAGTGGCATCTAGCAGTGAGCTTACAGATTGCAAACACCTCACCTCGCCAGGCAGGGAGGAAAACCTACGTCAGCTGCAAAAATTCGTGCAAAACGTGAAAGGCTGCACTGAGAGCCAGTGTTTGGGTTGTCTGTTCTGGGCTACTGCAGAAACATGGTGGTGCAACATGGTGACCTCCGTGGCAGAAGACCCACGTCCTCTGTAGATATAGACAGCCCAAACATCTTATTTTCAGGTACACAAATGAAAACATAATTATGAATATTATCCACCATTTCTGACATATTCTGCCAATAAATCCCTGTAAATTTTAGACACTGGTCCTTTAAGTGAAGAACAAATACACATGATCTATTCTTCCGTGTGAATGAAACCATTTTTTCAACTTTATGCATTTATTGTCTGTTATCTGTCATATGTGCCAACAGAAATTAATCCACTCTGCAAAATCTTATTTTCAGTGGTGCCATGTAACCAAGCACATTTACTCAACTATACAATAATGTAACACATTTTTTGGTGCTCATAGTTTGACTCTTTTTTTATGCCACTTTCTACCAAGGGAGCAACTAATTTTGGTGAAAAATGTCATTCACATTCGCAAAAGTCTTGTTTTACTCACAACCCAAAGATATTCACTGTTCAACCCAGTTAATCAGTGAATCATTGAAAATCATTGGCAATTAATTTAATAATTGATCAAGAAGAAATCACTCCAGCTCTACTTCCTACGTCTACTCCACATCCCAGAGAGAAATAGTGCACTTTTTACTTCACTACAACTTATCTGACAGCTTTAGTTACATTACACATTAATGTTCACGATGATGTGTAGTGATGAAGTGTTAAGAAAATATGTTTTTTTTTAATGAATTAAACTACCCAACAGTTACAGCTGAAATGATTCATTTTTCTGAATGTGAAGATTTGAAAATGAGCTCCACTTCGACCAGCTACAACAGTAAAGTCCTGCTTTTACATAAATGCATGAGTAATAATAAAAAATGAGTTTAACAGTCACAGGGGACATTATTCTGCATTGAGTACTTTTACTTTTAATATTTTAATACATTTTCCTCATAATACTTACATATGTTTTACTTTTGTAGCATATTCAGTCAAGTATTCAATCAGGATTTGAATACTATCTCCACCACTGCTTATTTTAATGATAAAGTTTTGTAATTGTAGGTTCAGGTTGGTATTTTCTGGCTGCATCACTCTTGCCAATAACCTCACTGGACGCCATCAGCTCCTGTTAGCATTCAAATATCCGTATTGATCAGTTGTAAAACTTGATACTGGGGTTGTTTCGAAGCTGCAGTTTGAGCAGCAAAGTATTGACTGAAGCCAAACAAAAATGAAGCAATATAATGATCCAGTCTAATGAAAGCATGCCCTGCCCAGTAATTAACACTAAACAAATTAATAGCTGTGAAACTGATGGGCCTGGATCAGCTATTAAAGGTCAGTGCGCTGAGGAACTACTGTCTGATTCAAGTTATCTCTGCTCTGAATTTAAAATACTTTCTCGTGTGAAATTAAAACAATCCAACTGTGCTGATCTGACCTTAGAAAAAAGTTTTCCTGATTCCTCCTCATCAATAGCGAACCACAGGAGGAAGTCATTTCTGACACACAGAGATGTTTTGTCTTACTTCAGTCATTGTTATGTGCTAAAAAACTGTTGTGTTTAAAAATTGTATTTCTATTCCAAGGTGTTTTTGATGTGTTTCTCTGCAAAACAAGCACCCTACAGGGAGGATAAAGGCAGTAAAGGTATTTTTAAATCACTAATGGAACATTTGCATGCCTCCGCTTATCGGTTGTTACACCTCACATACTTTACATGTTGCATCATGTTCATTAACTGTCTATGCACACACTCGTATGTGCTATACATCATGCTGCTTTTAATGATACTGTTGTACTGTAACTAAGCAAATCATCATATGAGCTGAATGTATGTGAGATAGAGCAAGAAAGGAGAAGGCATAGAAAGGGAAAAAAAGCAGAGTTTCTATGTTTGTCATCCCCACAGGGAGGAGAAACTTTATATATACGCTGAAAAGATGGAATTGGTTGAAAGTGAGAGAAGAAGCGAGTTTGTAGGAGGACGAGTAAAGGGCAGCGATGTAGAGAGAGGTGGGATGGAAAAGAGGAAAATTAAAGCTCATGGTGTGTTTCCCTCAGGGGCATGGTATCACTTTCCTGTGAGATCTCTGTAACACCATCCACACCCTGTAGACTGGAAGGGCCGGGAGTGAATGCCTTCGGGCCTCCCCTTACGCAACTGTGTGTGGGAACGCATGCCCCTACAAGCCTGTGTACGCAAGAACAGGCACGCACACAAATACTAATTAACTGGCAGTTTATGGTTTTTGCAGCATCTCCTCAAAAACTGTTTGTGTTGACTTTGAACAATTTTAAAGTTGTCCGGGCTGACTTCAAATTTTAAGTTGACTGACTTTGAAAAGAACAGTTTTGTAACAATTGAGAAATAAATGTTTCTAGTCTAATAACTTATTTAGTTTTACTTGAGAAAGCATGTTCAATAAGCGTTAAGATAGTAAGTTGAACCAACAACTCTGCAGTCGCACTGACAAATAATACGAACAAATTTGATTTACTTTTACTTTTTCTCAGTAAGAAAAGTAATTTCTTCACACAAAGAACTCTGGTTGCAGCTACTTTGTTCCAGCATTGACATGAAGACAATATGTGAAACTGCTCCGAGTGAATTTAATAAATTTTAAGTCAAGGGGGTAGAGACTGAATTCAAAGCTAACCTTCATCATGGCTGGCAGTGTTTTTGTTACTGTGAAAACAAGCAACCATGACTTATTGTAAAGTATTATAAGTGTCTCTTCCACATAAAAGTTTTCATCGTGTTTTCTCTAAATAATAAAAAAAAGAAGGATCTCGAGAGTTTTAACTCTCAAACAATGCATGCTGGGAAGTCTGTTAATGTGGTGACCATGCTTCTTTAGAAACTCAGTTTTAATGAGATGATTGAACTCTGTACATTCATTCAGAGTTTTATTTTGTGCCAGCCAGCACCGGCAATTTTTTAAAATCATATTCACTCATTTTTCAAAACCCCCAGAATATTTTGCTCTAGAGATATGCAAACAGAGCTTCAGCTTTTATATACAAAAATCCTTTTATTCTATTCTATCCTATTATTCTTTCATTTGTTATTTTTAATCAACACTTGAATGTTGGTCATTGTCATAAAAAAAAACTACCTTTCAATTCTCATTTTGTGAAAGTCATTTTAAAGTTAAAAAACTTTTTTCATATTTACATTTGTAGTGTTTTTCTCCCTCCCATATGGCATCTTCAACTTTATAAAAAATACTAATAACCCTAACCCCAATGAAGGAGGAAACATGGGCCTTGACTCCCTTGACTGTGTGTTTTAAATAATATCAAAGAATGAGACGTGGACCTCAAAGCTCTGTGCTCCATGTAGGAAATATCTGTCTTCACCTGGCACGTACATGATACTGACACATGTCAGCATCAACCCCATCATCTCCCTCACTTCTCTGTCAGTTTCACTTTCACTCACATGGCGATCCAGTCGACTCACTGGACTTGTCATCTAGAGGCGGATGGTCAAAATATATTAAATAATATTTTTTAAATTGTTGTGTTGTTCACATACATACGGGCTGCGTTTTGTGCACAAACTCTATCCTTCTGTTTCTGGCAGATCTTCTTCTTCGCTTGGCTGTACTGTTTCACACGGTATGTAACAGCGCCCCCACCATATAACAGTGAAAACAGTCCTTGCTGGAATATTGTCGATGGCGAGGAAATGTTGTGTAATAAAAGATAGAAAATCCTGTCAATGGCAGGGATAATGTTTAAAGCCTTAAAGTTAGAAGAACTCGTGCTTATAAGTTCGGAAGTGTTCTGAAAATGAACACAAGGAATTTTAAGTTTATTAACTTGAATAAATAACACTTTTTGTGTGTTT
>JAJHUR010097026.1:0-31315 GCA_027495735.1 Lutjanus campechanus
GGAGTAGACGTCTAGTTTTCTCTCAGACTACTTTAATAACAATATTTTTGCCCAACAATAATCTACCTACACCAGCTTTAACTACTCAGGATCACAAGGTCCCTTATGGATGCCAACAAATGCTCACACACTGCTATCTGGTTTATTTTACATGAACGTGACAATGTTTTGTCCACAGTGGTCTTCGTCAGATCCTAGCCACCTGAGGAAGACCTTTTGTGATCTAAATGTTGTCATTTTGTTGCAAAATAAAAGGAAAATTTGGAACAGGATAGCAGTATGTGGGTGTTTCCTTTTTTTCTTTTTTGTGCAGCACCAGCAAAGATCCCTGGATGCACGTACTCACTGATGAACGCCTCCATGGACACCTTCAGTAATACTGTTTCCTGAGGTTTAAAGCTTTATGGGCACCTGTTTGATAAACTGTTCAAGATGTGAAGATAATAAACGGACGACTACTGGGTTTTTGGGGCTTATGCCAGTAATGATATAAGGGAGCAAAAGCAAATTAGTATTAGGTTGCAAATTGTAAGCACTGTCCTTAAATGATCATTAGTGCCATTAACGATCAATGAATCAATTAATTGTTATTTTAAAAAAATCTTATATCAAATGCACTTTTCCCCTGACTATCAAAGCCTTATTTCCACAACAACATATTGTATTTTCTCTGACAGCATTACAGCCTATGAAGCATATAAAGTCATAAAGGCCTGCATATCACACACATACACTTAAATATCAGATGATATGATATATTATTATATTTCAGATCTTTATTTGATAGTTAATTATATTTTACTCGATCGATCAAATTCTTAATGACTAATCAATCAGTCACTGACTAATCATTATCATCCCCATATACAGCTATATGAAATTAAGAAAAAGGATCAAATATGCAAGAAATTCGACCTATTAAAAATGATAAATAATATCAGGCCACCAATATATCTGTTTTATCTGTTTGAAGATACACAATAAGATTGCTGGTTTTAGCTTTTAACTGGTAGATAACATTTACAAGATTCAGTGTGTTCACCCGACAGCAATGACACTGACACTATATACTGTAATGGAATGGAATTTATTAATATGTACTGTATTTTATTCACATTTCCCCCCTAACATATTACAAATATGCTCTGCATTAACATTATGTAGATGTAAGATGACATTTAAATTAAATTACACCTCCATATAATAACTCTCAGGTTAGTTTTAAGAATAATTATAAATTACAACTTTCTAAACTTTCATAAACAAGTAAGATGTTTTTCCACTTGACAGTAAGTTGTTCTTTCCAAATCAAGAAAGACTGTTAGTTCTTGTGTCCACCTGTATTTAATATAAAGTAACTTTTAAATTATTTGCTGTACTGTGCTGTTGCCTTTAACGATTCCATATCATTCAAATTATTTGGTGAACGGTCACATTTTTTATTCATTGGATATCAACAAAATAATGTAACAGTAATTTCATGCTCTCATAATAAGTCATCCAGTGTTACAGTGCAGCCTGATCTCAAGATAAGAAATGTACAGTCCAACGGTGCCTACCATGACCAATCGTGTGTGTGTGTGTGTGTGTGTGTGTGTGTGTGTGTGTGCGTGTATCTGTGTGTGTATCTGTGTGTGCACTTGTACGTTTAGCAAGATGGTGCCTTGGGGTGTAACGGCATCCTCCTGCCCCGACTGTCAGTTGGTTAGCTGTCTACACAATGTCCCGTTTGACCTTGCGTTGGCTACAACACTGGCTGAATGCACATCTGACACACTCCCTTCCTTTGTGGTGCAATCCTGTGGAAGTCATTTCATTTACTGGGCTTTCAACTTCAGCCAGTGTGGGGGTTGGGGGAGTAAGTCTGTGTTTAATCAGCCTGCCACAAAGCATTCCCCTAAACAAAATCAACTATGATGTCCAGCGAAAAGATCTCTCAACACAAGATTGAATTAAACATATAAATGGGCTTGTCACTTTTTCATTTTTTATTTATTCTCTTGGCACGGCTGCGCCGCCACTCCATATTATTACTGCAAATAACAGCTGAGTTTTAACTTGTGGATTGTTCTGCAGTGTGTCAGCATTAGCAGTGTGTTACTAAGGGTTGGGTAGTAATATCTGAATAATCTGAGAAAGGAAGTAGCCAAATGTGACTAAATGTAACGTAATTAAAACTTAAACACATCATCTAGTAAGTCAGTCAGTATAGTCAATGCCTCATAAACTTATGGTTGTTTTTTGTCAGTTTTTTGTTTCACTAATTAATTATGTCTTTATAAAAATCCATTTGCTAAAAAGGCATCAAAATGCTTAATTCATGAGTGTCTCGGCCTCCCCACGAACTTGGACTATTCAGTGATCTTACTGCGCATCTGTGGAAGCCAGAAGTCAACTCATGTAAACAAACAGCTCAGCGTAGTGTAAAGACTATTGAAAACCTGAAAAGTGAAGCTACCCCAACAGTAGAAGCAGGATACTATAAGACAATGGCCACTCCAGATACAGCCTGTTAACCTTGCTGCCATCTGCCAAGAGATACAGAAGTATCCGTTGCATACCACCAGGCTACAGAAAAGCTTCTTTCCTGAGACTGTGAGACTCCTCAGTTCATCGTCCACACTCCACCATAAATAAAAGTTTATTTTTGTCACTTACTATTTATTCAAGGAATGAAAAACGGGAGAACAATGGATGTGGAGGGCCCCATGTCTGAGTTTGCTTTCGGCCCCAAAATGACTAAATCCGCCCCTGTATCCGCTGACACTTAAGCCCGTTGAGAAATAACTTGCAAGGGGAAAAGCTCAAAACAGAAGAAAACACACAATCACTTGTCTCATTATTGTAGCTCATCTTGTAGGATTGCAAGCAGGTTTTTTCCTCTCTGTTTTCAGTCTTGTAGGAGGGAATTAGGGCATGGCCCACTGTCCTCAGAGTGACTTTCTATCTTGTAAACCGCGTTTTATTCTCCTTAAATCGTCACCAGCCGTCGGGCCTGTCTGTACTTAAGAAGGGGTTTTGACACTGTCACACTGCGGTCTGTTAATCAGCCAACCTTGTTGCCTACCTCTTTCAGAAAATCTATGATCACACTGTTAGTGCAACCTTGTACTGTCACCATGGGCGCTGCCGCACGCTCACACTCCTTCCTTTGACTCATGTGAGGATTATTCAGTGGCTGAGGTGAGAGTCCACTGAGAATAGGCTGTAAAGTGTCAGTCATGGTTACCCAGAGTGCTGTTGTCTTAGACAATGTAACCAGGTGAAAGTGAGTGAAGGAGATAGGAAACCATCAATATGCTCCCTGTGTAAATTGAAGAAGGTCATGATTTATGGCTCCCGGCTACAGCGTACATACATGCTGAATCTACTCTTTTTTTTCTCCCTCTGTCGCCTGGCTCAAGGACAGGTAAGGGTGCCTTTCTCCGCAGCTCATCCCCACCACCACCGTGCAGTCTGTGGCACTTTGTGATGGACAGCCCCCGAGAAAGGCCAGCGTGCTTTCAAAATGAATTGAGCGCCATCTATAGGTCACCACGGTGACTGAGTGATCTCTGGTGTGCAGGGAGGAAACAAAACGATCAGATATGCATTAAAGAGCTGCACTCTACTACCTGTGATTCTCCTCATCCACCTGCCTCTTTGCGTGTTTCACCACCTCATCAGTCACGTCCGTCTCTCGGTCTCCTTTTACTCGGGGACTCAGACAGAGAGGGGACAGCTGTGGGTTTTCTAAGGCCTCGCGACAGCTGCAAACCCCGCATGGCATTGCATCTGTTCAAGTCTTGCAGCATGATGGCCTGTATCTCAGCTAAAGCAAGTTACATTACAGTTCATAGTGGGGTTCTCTCTGGTCTTAGCCTATTAACCAGCGAGCAGATGGAAATTATATGGGAGCCTGAAAATGGACTTGCAAGCATCTTGCTGTCTCGAGCACGCAGCTTAAAAATGGGACAATTCAAATAAGGTCACATGAGAGAAATCAGGACTTGTCTGTGAATTCATTCAACGTGGCACCATGAAGTCTTCTATGAATCTTAAAGTTTATTATTTATTTGGATGATTTATTATGTCTGGGTGCCTCCGACGCCGTTACTTTGCCTTTGGTGGGAGCCAGACGTAACAAATGGAGCACTCATTAGCATTTGACCTCCACATTATGCTTTGTTTACCTGCCTCTCCTCACCTCTATATCTCCTCAGACAAAATCAGGGCTTTCGCAGAAGGCTCCGACTGTGACACAGTTTTGTTACTGGGCGGTAAAGGTAAGTACCACATTTGCATTGCAAGATTTCTCAAACAACTTGAGCATGCAGAAACAAGGTGGAAGGGGGGAAAAAAGATGCTCTGCTCCTCGGGGACGTAGCCACTCCCAGACGCTGCTGTCGTCGTCTAGGCTCTGGAGTCCTGACAGCTGCTTAAATCCCCAGAGATGTTAGAAAGAAGTATGAACAAAAGTTACAGTAAAGAGTCACAGGCTCATCCTGTTGTGTGTGAGGGAGGAGATGCTCGTGTTTGGATTGGAAGGTGTTCACAGCTAATTGCTTATGGCCAGAAATGTCATGAAAGTGTGGGATAACAGATGTTTAGGTGTGCAAAGCATGTTTGCTTTTCTTCACCTATGACAGTGATCACACAATATGGTTTCAGAGCAATTAAAAAACAGATTTAACATTTCCAGTTTTCCATTTTAAATAATTAAACATTGGCATTAAAGGGTAACTCATTATTTTTCGACCTGGGCCCCATTCTGTTTTGTGTCTGACTAATGGGGACAACAATTTTTGAGACTGGTCCAGTATTGAGGGAGAGAGAGCTGTGCAGCCAGTAGAAGCAAAACTGAGCTGCAACGTAATCCCTCTGGGCAAATGTGCACCATTAAAGTACGTCCAATAAAAGTGCTTGTTTTGCCACTGACAGGCTCAGATGTGTCTGACAACATTATGGAAAGGATCACTACAGAGATACACCTTTTTTTTTTTCAAAGAGTAAGATCCTCGTTGTTTAACCAGAAACAACAGTAAATCAAAAAAACAGTAAATTTACCTCTCTGGTCTACCTCATTATCAACTGGTTTTAAATGCTTTAAAACACAAAAAGTCATACAACAACGCAAAAAAAAACAAAAAAAAACACCAAAGTTTCACAGCACACTGTCTCCCTATTGGCTGTCCTGCCTGACTGTCAGGTTAGGGGGTGGGCTTACCTGGCCAAAGTAACTAAGTAAGAATGGGAAGCAGCTGTGAGAGAGATGCAAAAGGGAAGAGAGTTGCCTGTTCAGCTGTTGTGCCAAGAGGACCGTAAAGTTTCCTCCTTTTCCATGCTTTGCCAAGTTTTGTCCATGTGTTTAATGTTTACAAAATGAACTGTCAATGAACCACTGATGGAAAGCAGTGACAGAGAGTGAGAAGGCCGAGTGACAAATGTCGGATTTCAGAGCCGAAGCAGAGGAATCGGGTGGGCCCACGTATATGCATGTGACCAAGCTCTGGAAGCCTAGACGTAAGCTATGTCATATTTTCCCAGGGTTGTGCTGCTGTGATAAAAGTCACACAATAACACAAACAAACATAAACACCAAAGTCACATGATGACTAAAACAAATTTAGCAATCTAGGTAGTGATAGACCTGAGAGGTAAAATTACTATTTTTTCAATGGAGTCTGGTGGCTTTGAACAGAACATTCTTATTATTTAAGAAAAGGCCTGTTTCTGTAGTGAACCTTTTCATAATGTTTTCAAACACTTAACAGTCTGAGTGTGTCAGTGGCAAAAAAAAAAACAAAAAAACCAAGCACTTTTAGTGGACTTGCTTTGAAGTTGTGTATTTACCCATAAGGATTATGTTGTAGTTCTGTTTCACTTCTGCCGGCTGCAGCTGTATCCCTCAACGCTGGACCAGTTTCAAAATTGTTGCATTAGTCACTTTGACACAAAAACTAGTTTCCTTTTAAAGGGATTTTAGTCTAAATATTGTAATATTTTGGTGTGCCTCTTGTCATGTTTAATCATCCAGTACAACCATACCAGAAAAAGGGAAACACTTGATATAAGATACAAGTAATATCAAATCAAATGAAAAAATGAATTAAATGTAGCTGAAAACTTCTCTATAAAAATAAAGAATTAAATACAATTGTAATTATATGCTCTGTGCAATATTAACATTCCCACATTTCATGGTCATGCATACAGTGTGTGTGTAAAGAGAATCATAAGCAACAAGTAATGGCAAACTGGCAAACATCCAAAAACACGCACACGCACACACACACACACACAGACACACACACACACACACCGTATAACCAGACCGCGGGGTGTGGCAGGTAGCTGTGTGTGCTGTAGTTAATTGCGCAACGAGAAACTGTTCTCTAATTTATTTCTCGCCTGTCCATACAAGAGTGATCATGAAACCCCATTCATTTCACAGAACACAATTTTCATATTTAATGAGCATGACTCCAATACAATTACAGTAATTAGTCAAATCTCACTCACGGCCAATGGAGCTCGCCACCATTATTAGTGGATCTTATTAATGATGTTGCACATGTGGTGCTCATAGGGTAATTGAGGGCATGTGTGGGTATGGGAACAGGGGTACTGGGGATTGGAAAGCAGTGGTGGTGTCAGTCTGTTTTCTGTCTCTGCTGGGCCTCATGTTAAATGGAGGTCTGCTTGATATTAACTTTGAGATGTTTAAACATGGTGGCAGGCAGCGCTATTGATTTGACAACATGGTTGACTGGGTTTTACCTTATAGTCTGAAACTGTTTGATATGAAACTTGTAATATATATGACAGTCAAACAAGCTACTTGGTGAATTTGTGTAATATGAAACTTGCATAATTTGAAACTTGTAAGTACAATATATGACAATAAATCCACATATCCTCAAAGGCAAAACAGCATATTTGATAACCCATTAGCTACCGTAACGTTAGCATTCAGCCACTTCTTAGCTAACGTTATTCTTTGATAGTGTTACATGATATGATACAAAAGCTGTGAATTACTTCTGAAATATCAGCGCACATCTTAGACACATTTATTTAAGCCTGGACATACAAGTGAAAGGCACTGATGTAATCAAGCTCACAACGTAATGTTATCTAGCTATTTTGCTGTCTCTGCACCTGACATCAGAAATGTTCTGATTTAGTCAAAAATCTTATGCGACATTTAGCCCACTGGATCACATATTTGTGTAATGTTACATCCTACACAAAAGGTTTGTTACAAGTACTTTAGCAGCATTATGTGTGGCAGTAATGATGTCGGTAACGTTAGCTTAGAAGTGGCTCAATGCTAATGTTAGGCTATGGTAGGGTAATGGGTTATCAAATGTACTGTTGTTACCCCTCTGGTGAAATTATAACAATTTGTCAGATTCTCTTTGTAAATAAACCTGCAACCTGTAACACAGGAGCACGACATTTGAGCTTCCTGTCCATCAAAGGAAAATGGCTGCCGTGGGAATATGGTAAGTATGAGACATGTAAGTCTTAGAAGACATATAAGACATAAACATTTACTATTGGAGGCAATGGGACATTCTTATAAGGTTTTTCAGTTTATTTTCCATATGGTATAACTGAATGCTCCATAAATTCAATTCTATCACAAACACATCACGTCGTTGCTCCATCAGTTGACCTGAGAGTTTGTATATTTTACAAGCTGCTTTAAATAATTGCATATCAGTTCACAGCATCACCGCTGTGCTCCGGACCCAGGAGGATCACAACAAAAAAAGACAAAGGGAGACACTTGGAGAAAGAAGCCCACTTACTGTGAGTGATGATACTGCAGTGTCTGACATTTTGGAGGTTTGTAGAGCTTCTCTTTCCAGACTGATCCTTATTAAACCTATAGAGCTGTGTTGTATCTGCAACAAGAGCACAGAAGAAGCCATTGTGTGCAGATTTTTCTTTGTGTTGGTATGAACAACTGTGATGAGAAGATTTTGTAATGTGGAATTAAATCTGTGATATTACATTTGAAAATTAGAAAAATACAACTTTAAACTAATGTCTTTCATAAAGGTAAAGCCAGCACAGAAAGCAACACACAGCTCCTTATATAAAGCTATGTTTTATGTTGTTTCTTGTGCTTTGAACCAGCTAGTGTCGGGGTTGATGTTTGCAAAGAAGCTGTAATTTTAATCAAAGAAAAGTGACTTAATGGCCTCTTATCCAATTAAGGGCAGTGTCACCGCTGAGTTAATGAGTGTGACGCCACAACAGAAAAACCTCTATTAACACAACATAATTAGCGGAACATGGTGGAATTAGACAGCAGCAATGACAGTGCTTTGGTGTTTTTATAATTAAACACGGGGAAAAGACAACAATTAAGCCAGATCTTAAAACCCCCCAGTCTCATTCAAGCCAGAGAGGACATGTATTGTTTTTGGGAAAGCTCCTGAGACGACACTGCTGTCGTGTGAAGTTTGAATTACAGTTCAAAGACAAGAGCTGAAAGTGAGGGAGGTCACGACAACAATACGGGGATCATTCAGGGAGGTCGTAAGACACACACACAGATACTGTACAGGAGGTGCCATGTTTGTTATAGAGAGCTGAATGGCATTTATTGTATATTTCACAAAAGGATTTCTGCCCATGGTTTCCAAGAGAAAACATGAGGCCTTGGATCATATGATTTAACTTGGAACAAATTTTCAGCACAGATTAGAGTTCCATATGGCGGCGTGTTGCTGCCACCATGACAGAATAACACAAAAACGACATCTATTCCTGTTAAACACTAAAGATGTTCTGATGTGAAGGAAAAAAAGGATAAGTTGGTTTTGTTGATGATGAGAATAATATCTTGTTATGACAAAATGTTTTATTTCTTATTTTTCAGCAATGTGTTGCAGCGATTCCACATTTCACTTATGTTTCACTTTTTATGATGATTATTTTTAGGCTGATCGCCATGACTCTAAGGATGGCGACGCAGGTCATTAATGTGTGCTGAAATCTTTGCCTGGGTAGGCAGGCATGGACCTATGAATCTGGCATTTGTCTACATTCAAGTAATGCAGCAGTTCAAGTTCAAAATACACAAGGATAGATAACATATAGAATAAATGAGTAGTGTAGAAATCAAGAAATATGCTAACTTGATGTTTTGGTTACGCATTTGCAACCACAGCACTTTTTGCTTCATAAGAAGAAGAAGAAGAAAGCATACTTTATTAATCCCCAAGGGGAAAATACATTCTTTTCACTCTGTTGTAATTTTTGTACATACATACACAGGCCCAAAATACACACACACGCACAAACAGGACCTATAGACCTGCATCAGAAAGAGGTGTCAGGACGAGGGGGCTGCACGCATATATATAATCAGGCGCCCCGAACAGTTAGAGGCTCGGTGCCTTGCTCAAGGGCACCTCGGCAGTGCCGAAGTGAAGGAAAAAGTGCTGTGGTTGCAGCAGGTGAACTGGCACCTCTCCAGCTACCAGTCCACACTCCATACTTTGGTCCGTGTGGGACTTGAGCTGGGGAACCAAGTCCTTACAGACTGAGCGACTGCCAAACCCCAAATAAGACAATATTGAAAATTTTTAAAGAAGAAATATCCATCCTGACAACTCTTGTCAAACTATCTGTGCTAAAAAAAAAATGCAAGCAGCAGGCTGAGAAAGGCCACAGTCCAACTCTAATCACAAACTGTCAAAAAAAAGACTTAAAAACTGTACATAATAGCCACATTACATACATTACTCGTGGCAACTCACAGCAGATGGTCATAACTCTCATTCAACAGGTGCACTGATAGTCAGGAGTGGCGCAGTCCATAGCGAAAAGGAGTGGATGTAATGTGACATGACATAGAAAAGCCATAGAAAGTAGGGCTGGGGTGTGGTCTGTCTTTCCCTCAACGCAGCAAATGTTAAAGATGATAAATATGGTAAATCCACTGAACGTGCCAGCACCAAACAGCAGAGAGACAACGCTAGCAACTAGCTGGTGAACATAATAGAGACGCAAAGTCACGCCCCTTCCCGTGGACCACCATGCAACCTAACTTTGAGAAACTGTAGTCAGTGGAGACAGACAAATTATTTTTTGATCCAGTTTGAATTGTTCCACAAATTAAACAGACACACAATGTCTGTCGATTTAAAATATAATTTTCCAAGACAAGAAAGTGTCAGTTTGTCGTAAAATTGTGGAAGATAAAAGTTGTTGCATCAGACTGTCAAGATAGATAATTAGAAAGACTACACATCCAGAAGTCATGTGAGTGACGTCATGACTTTCTTCCTCCAAAAGCTAATGTTAGCCGTTGAAGCTACGATGTGTTTTTGTTCCGGGATTTAAAAAAGCCAAAAAAAAAACACAACAACAACAGAGTATTGGACTTAAATTCGCCAGGTGGCCCGACACGCAACTACGAATAAATGTTAATGTTACTAACACATTCGCCAAAGCTTTATGAGGTGATAATATGTCAATCTTGTTGAACTGTTCCCAAGAGGCCAATATTAAATTATTCAGATTTAATTAACTTTATTATAAGAGCTCAACACTGGCGTTACATTCAGGTGAATGACCAGTTTACCTGAAATTGTTCATGTGTTTGCGTAAATTGAGTCTCCTAACACGGCCTTGTTCGGGACTCCGTATCAGCGCCAACAGTGAAGGTTTGCTGGGATGCATCTCAGTCTGAACCCACCGATTATTCTCGCTGCAGCATACTGGAGGGCAGGCCTTATTAGTGATGTGCTAATGTGACATTAATTGCTTTTACTTTTTCACTCCATTAAGAGGCTGCTATCTGTTTCAGGAGCCTGGCCAGATGGTTTATCGGCTCTGCTCTGGCAGCGGTGTTGCTAATGGACTGAAGCGCGGAGCTGTAAAATAACTACAGCAACAGGCGACCACGAGAAATGCCCATATTTGAGCAGCAAGTGTGGAGGTACAGAGCACCTGTCACATTGTGAAGAGCAGGACAACTGATTTGAAAACTGGGCTGTTGCCTGATATTGTGTTTCACTTAAATATTGACAAAAATCAAGAAAGGGAATTTTGAGGAAAAGAATCGCTGAAACCTTTGACCTTAAATAGATCAAGTGTGTTTGTGTAGAGTATCTTTAAGCTTTTGTTGAAGAGCAGTGACAAGTCTTCATTCAAAATATTGGCAGGCATTGACTATATGCTGAAAATAAGGCGGCTGCATCGAGCAGTAAAGCCAAGACCAGGGTCAAATGCTAAATAAGAAGAAACTGGCACTAGAGACACCCAGGGGAAACCTCTTCCTCTGTGTCCTTATTCTCCCCCTCCTCTGTCCTTACTCTCCCATCCACCATCCCTCCACCTCCCCCCTACCTTGATGCCAAAGCTCCATGACCTAGGCCAAGATCAATAGCACAGTTTAAAGAGGATGGACTGTGTAAATAGAGACGATAGATCCTGCCGATGAGGATGCCTTGACCACTGATGGCCTCTGACTGGTGCGGTAGCATTTGATCAAGTCTAACATTGATGGCTGTCAATACGTTTGGCACAGAGACGTTTGGACCCCTGTCAGTGGGACATCAGGACTGTGAAACGTTATAGGGGTTGGGTCCAAAGATGACTGGTCAATTTTTAGATAATTTTCTGTTTGAGTGTTAGAATCCAGGATGATCAGGGGCCATTAGGGATCTGGAGTTGCAGGCAGGTATTGGCAAATGGACATCCAATAACAGCATCATCCTGTGGGTGTCCAGTGTGCACATTCACCTTGTTCAGTTCAGAGTGACTGAAGGATACTGAACATGCTTCTTAATATTCAGAAAATCTAACATTAATCACAACCAGAGTATCAACAATTTAGTGGAATAATCGATTAGTTGATCGATAGACAGGCAACTATTTTGTTTAAAGCTCCAGTGTTAAAGGATTTATTGGCAGAATATGACTGAAATATAATCTTAATAAGTATGTATAGGGATTTAGATGTTTTGCATGAGTTTTTCATGAGCTTTGGGGTCACTGTAGGTTCTCCAAAATGCTTGGAAGGGAAGGGTGAGGTTAGTCTCAGACCTCACCACTAGATGCCACTAAATCCTGGTCCATTATGTTATTTATCGAGAATGTTGTCTTTTATCATTTTAAAATTGAATATCTTTGGGGTTTGGACTGTTGAACAGACAAAACAAGATATTTTAAGATGTTTCCTTGGGATTTAGGAAACTGTTACTGGCTTTTCTCAGTATTTTGATATTTGACATTTTATAAACCACAGGATTAACCAAATAATTAAGAAATTAATTTGCAGATTAATCGACAATAAAAGTAATCACTTGTTGCGGTCCTAATTACAGGTCTCCCTGTGTAAAATTTGTGTTATTTGCAAAGAAAGAAGAGAATAAAGAAATATTTAATCAAAGAATTTGATATAACATTAATATTCCTAAGTTAGAAATATAATTGATCTTTTATGTCATATTCAGGCCAGTGTAGCAGCATGTTGTTGTTTTACACAGAGAATAGCAAATTATCCAGTCCAGTTCAGATACGATTATGAGCTTTAATCTGTGTATAAATTAGTATGTTGTTATTGGTGAGGACGTCCTCTCCATTACGTTTTGATTACAAATGTTTTTCATGTACAAGCGTAATAAAAAAGGACATGCACACAGTTCTTTATGGGGATTAAATTAACTGTTTTCCACAATAATATTATGCATCAGGTTGGAATTCCCCAAATAAAACCCAGATGGCATGCATTTTCAAAAGTGATTTATTATAAATAAAACATTTTTTCTGCATCTTTGAAGACTTGCATTACCATATATCTGGCATCAGCTTTTTTCTGCAATATTCCTCTTTGCAGCAGTTTTAATGGACCACATGTATGATTATTTATATAGTTTACAGCTTCTCAGTTAGATGCCATAACATTGACTGGGTACACCCCCTGGCAAACAGCCTCTAACCTCCAGGTGAATTTGTAAACTGGCACTCAGAGGGTCGAAACTAGGCTATCAAATGGGAACATTTTGGAGATTCACAACAAAGGAAGAACTTGAATTTTAACTTCAAAATCTCACAAGTGTATTTTATCTGCTGAACAGGAGCTAAATTACAGAAAATTAATCAGACTCATATATAAAAAACAAAACAAAGTCATAATTAAGGTCTAGCACAGTAGGGTATATAGAGTTTTACATTACTCCTAAATCCTAAATTCTTCTGATATTTGTTTCTGTTGTCTAGTTGTTTAATTGTTATCAAGTCCCTATAAAGGCTGCAAGTCCAAATGTCAATGTAAGATCAGTAAACAGGTCTAAAGGATGCAACAACCCCAGCAGTGTAAAATCACAGTTATGAACATCTGTGTATCTGGTGTGTGTTGTATATACTCCAAAAGTTTTTTGAAAATCCTTCAAACCCTTTCCTTTTTAATAAAAAGAAAACACCAGTCATTAGCTAGCCACTTACATCTGATAGTTAATGTTTAAAAAAATGCTAACTTGCCAAACGAATATATCAATTGTTTGCATTGTTTTGACCAGATTTTATTTATAGAAGAAAGGTTTTTTTCATCTAAAAACTTCATTAGTCATTAGCTAGCCAGTTACATATGACAGCTAATGTTAGCAGCATGCTAACTAACTACCTAACTAGCTAATTTACACTTACATCAATTATCAGCATTGTTTTGGCCAGACATTGTTTACATAATTAAGTTTTTTTTAAAAAAGTTATGTCACTTTTACAGGATGTTTACGGCAACATCTTTTGATCACCTTTAAAATTTGGTTTTACTTTCAACATAATCGAGGAGAATGTTGACTGTGGTACTACACTTGGTGCTTGCTAACTGATGGAGCACAGAGTCAGAGGGGGCGGGACATAGGAAGGGTCCATTCAACAAAAGTCACAAAAGAGTACTTCCCAAAACATGTAAACAGACTTTCATGTGTAAAATCGATTGAGTTCCCCTTTAGCTTCTCTAACAAGAACTCCCTGCATATGAATAAATAGGCTAAATATGATTTAAGCTACAGTAGTGTGTTAAAATGCTGACCCAATACATTGATTGAATGGGTGAGGGTTATGGTGTAGGCCTAATGCATTCCTGCTGCATGACTATGAGCAAGATTTATATGTTTTTTGAATGTGGAAACCAACCTATTTTACACTTTTTGTATAGAGCACATGAGCAGATAGCATCTTGCCATCTGAGTTAATATTTCTTCAGTGAAAACAAAAACATTACTCACCTACATTTTGCATATCCTACATTATACTTTGTAAATGCAGAGCGTGCTAGTCATAATTCTGCTTATCTCACATGTGTGACAGCTCACATTTTAGTATATAAACCAGCCCATTACCGCGTGTGTAAGTTATATGCAACAACACAATCTGTTGAACCTGCAGCCAGCCAGCTGCTCATATTAATCAAACAGCCCACTTCCCTTTATGACATAAAGCAAATAGTCATAAATGCTCTTATCAGCTGTTCTAATAGTGTGGACGTTACAATCAGATTCATGGTGGCATAAACTATTACATTTCATCTTTATCATATCGAACGATCACTTCTCTTTCATGAGCGTCGTTTATAACCGCCGGACAGCTTGTTGCGTAATGAAATTCAAAGGAGTCTATCAGCTCCAGGGATCTCACACTCTGTTTACTTATATTTACATATATTTATGTGGGTTTTGTTTTTCCACAACAGGCAAACAGGCATGATGAATGTATGGCTGCGGTCCCACTGGGACATGTGGCTCCCTGCAGAAATGAGCTGTGGTCAGGCAACTTCCAGCTTCACTGTAAAGTCTGTGCAACGTTTTATTACAGTGGAGCCTCTTCATCATCTCAACATGTTGCACTGACAAATAAAGACTTCTTCATCGGAGTAATGTCAGGATGGCATTATTGCATATGAACAGTTGTTAAGGCATGTAGATGTTTTAATCAAAAGAGACTATTTTAATATTCACAGGGAAAACTTCCAAAATATTTTAGTCCACAAGGCAATTTAAATCACAGCTAGGGAAGATGGGGGTGTTCATTATTTTTATTATGCTGTCTAGCATTTAGATTACTGCAAATTTACTCTTAACGTCAATCTTATCTCTAGGTTATTTCTTAATAATAAGCATGAAGAAGCTATGTTGTTAATATAGGTGTTGTTAGCAGGCATACAAGATTTTACTGTGGCTGCAAGATCAGGGGCAGTTGCAACACTGTAATAACAATTTTTTCTGTTAAAAAATGAACATATTTCACTTAATTTAAATGTAAAATTACTTTAACTCAATTCAGTTAATTAAAATCTAGTTAGTCTGATCTAGTCTTCTGCAAAAATAGAAATACATTTCTGCTTTGACTGTATACGATATACAAAAAAACAAAAACAAAAAAAACTTAAGTACCATTATTAGATACTACAGCAGTAATGTGATTACTTTTATTTGAGATACAGTGGCTTAATTTGACTTATTTTTTCAGTGTTACAGTTGCCCCCACTCAGTACTACAATTGCCTCCTTGGTGGAGGCATACATTAAATTTAATATTATATTATTGTCCTTATTAGTGAAAATATATCAATTGTATCATCAATTCGTGGACCTATATTCTTATAAAGATGACCAACGTGTTTCAAGTGGAATGTGAGCTATGAAGGAAAATGTGAAAAATGTTACAACTGCCCCCCGTCCCCTCGTACAGTCAGATGTCAGTAAACCGTTTATTGTTTGTCAAATAGGTGACAGACACTGCAGCGTTCTTCACAATCAAATATGAGGGAAATTTTCAGACCTCTGCTTTGTATACTCCCCCTTTAATTTGGAGCACTTTGATTAATCAATTAATATTCCTTTCTCAAGGTCTTTTTATAAACCTCATCATTAATAAAAGCAGACATTCAATTAGCAGCCAAATCTTGATTGCCAATTTTGTCATAACAGTCTCCCTTTCTATGCTTTTTTCTGGTTCGTTATAGTTGGGAGTATGGTGTGGGTAGGAAGAATTAACTAATTTCATTAATCTAATTGTCATCGCTTTCAACCATCCCACTAATAAGTACAAATTAATATGATTAATCAATTTGACGACATAAACTCATTCAATTACAGTTTTTCAAAGGCAAGTGGGTGTGTTGGGGTGATAGGGAGGCACGGCGAGCGAAGGGAGGTGGGCAGCCGAGCAGCTTGCTCTGTGAGGAACCCAGCCCACAAAATTGAAGTCAAGTCAGGCAATTAGTCATTGTGAATGATAAATAAATGGTGATGAATTGTGGAGGGCAGATACCCCAGTAACTACAGTCTTTAGACCTTTTTATGTATCAAAATACTTCGAATATAGATTATTGTCTGCTGTTGTATTTTAGACCAGAATGTGTCCATCTTTTATTCCCACACAAAACTGATTAATATTTGGTATCAGATGAAAAAAAATATTTTGTCTTTATTGACAGATAACAGAAACCATTATTAGGCTAAGTTTCTTTTTTTTCCTCCATTTTTCTTACCACGTTGCACTGCCATGTTTCTACAGTAGCCCAGAACAGACAAGTCAGACACTGGCTCTAGATACAGCCTTTCATGTTTTGTGTTGGTTTAGTGACTAGTGCCACTGTAGTTTTCCCAACATGCTTAGAAGATGAAAGTGAGTGAAAGTGTTTTCAATCTTCAGGCATAACGCTAGATGCCACTAAATCCAACACATTGGTCCTTTAATTTGTGATACGAGTATAGATCTTTTTGTATATCAGTATAGGTAAAATAATAAAATAACCACTAACTCAGTAAATTCAATATGTGACAAAGGGTACTTCATCACATCAATGCAAAAATCATACAATTTTTTTTCCAGGAAAAGTATTCCTTACACCCAGTAAGTTCAACTGCAAGTATAGATACCACAGCCTAAGCAGTATGGAAAAATCTTAGCTGAAAAAATTCATAATGTCTCACATTAAGTGACAGTAAATTGTTTTATTACATGGCTTTGTTAAATACTCTATTCTTATTGGTCAATTACAGTACTCTAGGGTCTGTTATTTCTGTATAACAGACCATTGTTATGAAGAACAAACCATTTTTATGATCACAGTTCTAATCACTAAAGACTCTAGAGGAACAATAAAATCACTGTTAAATCATTCAAATCATTTCAAAATGAACATTTTGTGTCAAAATATTGATTTGGTTTTGGTGCATAACCATGTAACAAGCAGGATAATGCACAATGATCAGGTCAGTATTGCAAAATAAAGCCATAAAATCATTTTAAAGTTAATATTTTGGGTCACTTAAATGTGTGCCAAATACATATATATTTTTAGTAAGTAACCAGTATAATGTGCAGTGAGCGTTGCTTTTCGTGTCAGGGTCCTGCAACATTTTGACCCATCCTTGCAGCTGATGCTTATAACAATGGCTCTGTTTTATTCAAACGTCCCAGTCAGGTATGAGAATGAGCCAACATGCACAATACCAGGGACCTGAAACTGAAGCAGCTAAATGGAATTCAGCCATTATTCATTTTATTTTTTTTACACCTGTCAAAATGTCCTCAGTGAAAAAGGCCCTTTATAAAGAGGACTATGTTGATTACGTCAGATCATATACAGAAAAACAGAAACACATTTGAAAATCAAATCTGAGGACATACATATTTGACCAGTAAAACCATAACCAGTGTTTTCAAGGTCAGTGGTTTAAGTGATTTTCCTCACTGTAGTCGTCCTAATTCAAATTAGGCTCCAAACTAAGACTCAGATAGTATGAACTGCTGTAGATTAACGAGTCTGGAGCGTATTTACTTGGAGCAGCTGCTGGGATTTTATTTGTATATTTCAGATCCACTGTGCTGAGAGGAGGATGTGCTGGCGCAGCACTTTGGGTGATGCCCTTTAATGCGCTCTATCTTATCAGCCCAGCATCACCCCTATTCAAACCAGCGTCTGATTGAGCAGTGTGATGCTGTTTGGGTCTTACATTGGGAATAGTTTATAGAGGTACCGTCTCTAATTTGTGAAGTGAGGTATTATAGAGGAGACAATTAGACCGGGGTTCGATTGGCGTAGAGAGGCTTGGATGCTGACAGTCAAGAGAAGGCTTTCAAATGTCATACCAATTAATCTATCCAGCCATCAAACAATATTCTGGAAACAAAGTCAGGGGGGGCGATCAATCCGCATCACTTTTCTCCTCACCGGGTTATGGGAAAATTGATTTGTCAAACAAAGCATTTTGGAAGCAGTGCATGGACTTGTTCGGGATCCATTAGCCTCCATTGAGCATTTTGTTTAACATAGGATTTTCATCACAGAGAAAATGCAGTGTCCTCAATACTGTGAGCTACAACTTTACGATTTCTGATTTCTTTGTTCTTGGTTAGGAAGCTTTAGAAAGTGCTGATGGAGATTGAAAGGAAGATAACTTCTAATGAAAATATTCGGCTTTTGTTTTCTCTCAGAGGCCTTTATTATTATTAAATCGCATTGTTATTAATAGACGCAAATGAACAGATTAACAATCACTCCCTTTCATCCAAAAAGCATCATGCATTAGTCCCCAGTATATCAGTATTATTGTACACTGTGGGGCTATCCTGCCATCCTATACAGCGTGGCTGCCCTAAGCTGTATCATGAATTCCCTGTGCAGTGTATTGTTCTAAGACAGAACTGTATCACATTGTGCCCGTCATGCTGTTTTAGAGGGGAGAGAGCTTCCTCTATGGGATTTCTCCCAGCCCCATCCCCTGATAATGTATCTCTCCCTAAAGGCTAGGCCTCCGTGACCTTGTCTTATTCATCGAGGGCGTCTTAAGCGAAAGAACTGAATCCTGAATGGGCCATTTCCCCTCTTTTAACACCCCTTTAATGTCATCAGTGAAATATGAAGTCATTAGGCGATATTAAAACACTGCTGACAAACTAATTAACGGGAGACATTAAACAGGACGGGCTTGATTAATCCGCTTTAACGATTCTTTTTAAGTGGTTCTGGTCAAAATTAATACAGATTTACTGGTGATCTTAAGAAAAAAATACTCTTATGTGTATCAGACCTCAAGGGCAGCCTAAAGTCACTGGTCTTTTACCTCCCACTGCTCTCCCTCCCACCAACCCCACCCTCCCTGTTGTTAAACACAGTCTGAACTCACACAGTTGGTCCCAGAGTCTCTGACAACAAACTACTGTGGACTGTATGAACACACATGCTGTGGGCATATCCTAAGAGATTTTTCAGCCTATTTTGATTTATTGTTTTATCTCTTGTAATCAGAGCAGTTACATCTATTATTGTTCATAATTTAAATCATTTAATATTACTTCAGTTAGCAGTCTGACATGTTTTATTCTCACTAACAGTTTTAGATCAGAAAATCTGAATGAATGAATATTTGTTTATTAATATTAGGATTAATATTATTACTGATGTTGCTGTTCCATATGAAGCAGAAAGACAGTTGCTGATTTTTTTCTTATAGTCAATGGTTCCATGTTGAGGAGAAATGTCTTTGTGAATGTCTCCCTCTTGTGGTAAAAGCACAGGGGTCAGCTGCTCAGCATCATACTGTAGATCTATTTGCTGCTTGATTTTTACAAAAATGTCTTTTTATTTTATTTCATTTCATTTTATTTTATTTTATTAACTTTTTGTGTTGCAGTTTCACATAATCGGCCTACATTTAAACTTTTTTTCCTTATTATGTGCATGTATTTAGTTATATCTTCATAGTATGCATGTATTTTGTAAGTTGAAAGCAAATAAATCCTATTATCATAACATAATAATTGACAGGTTACAGACATCTAACCTCTGAGACCTTTCTTTTTTAATGCTTAGATAACAACCGACCTTTGGCATTATCCTTTTAAAACAATTTTTATTGTGCATGTAACAAATATAAACAAACAAGGCACATTTTCATGCCTCATCCATGACAGAGTTGTCACAGGTTGAGCAACAACAACACTTAATGCAAAATGACAGACATGAAAATGAAAATAAAATTAAAATACAGAAATAAAAACCAACATTACATAAAAAAAAGAATTGTTACAAATTAACTTAAACATGTCTAGTAAAGAAAACAACTTAATGGCTTTCTTGTCAGTAACAAGTGTCAGTGATGTATTCAAAAGTTTTAACTCCTGCAGTGGTTCAGATTGGGTTTACTCTGACAGTATCTGCATTTATATTGCATATAAAAAACATCTTCCACAATAACAATGTAATATTATACACTATAATACAATAGGCTATTAATAATAATTTGTAAACAAATTTGGAAAGGACACATTCATTTCATTCAGTTCAGGGTTGGGGAGCTAAATTAAAGAACAGAATAAATAAATACATATAAATGACATGCTTTTAAAAAATGCAATTCTTAAATTAATTGTCTTTGTTTTAATGTAATTTTAGTGAGTGTATCAAATAGGTTATGTAAAGTCTTGAAATAAACACTGCAATCCTTTAGAAACAAAACGGTTGCGAAGTTGTGAATCGTGACTGGAAGTTTTTCATAATAACATTTATTGTTTCTTAACATAGAGCATACCATTAATTTCAGCATTTCTTTACATGAATCCTAACATTTATATTTGAATTTATGAGCATAAATCATAACAGTACTTTATTATTTCTTAACTTAAATTATGACATTTATTTTCGTATTTTTTAACATAGGCTAAATCGTAACATAGATTATTTTTATTATCATTATTATTGTTGTTGTTGTTTGCGCTACCGGAAGCGGTCACCGACGACACGTGACGTATTTCCGTCATCGGTGTGTGCCTTGCACTGTAGCATCAGCCGCTCAAAGATATCACTGCTTCTAAAGGTTTTTGTAACATTTCTTATAAGGTTAAACGTGGACATTTAATTCAGTAACTGATATCGGATTCTTACTGTAGATATGTGGTGTTAATAATCGTTGTTTAATGTGGCCTGGCCCCGTCGGGAAATGAAAGTGTAACGTTAGTTATCGATCATATCAAAAGGTAGGTCAGCTAGCTGGTAGCAGTTAGCTTTCATCAGGCTGCATGTGAGCACAAAGGCCGGTTTCACCGCCTCGTCTTTTGAACAATGTACCCCTCCTGGGGAAATTTTGGTGGACCCCAGTCACAGAACTATGGAGGGTCTGGGCCCCGTAATAAGCCTGCTGGGGGGCATACCGGCCAGACAGCGGGAGGGTTCGGCGGCTTCGAGGCCTCATCCAGCGGCTCTCTGTTCTCCAGCCTGCAGGAGCAGCACCTCCAGCAGATGCAGCAGCTGCAGATGCTTCACCAGAAACAGCTCCAGTCGGTGTTACACCACGGTAACAGTGCTAATTCGTACGGTGGAGGGCACTCAGGTGGACATTCGGGGGCACCATGGCATGCAGAAGGATCAGGATATTCAGACACTGGTGCTGGACCTCAATCGTACTTTAAACAAGAAGAGACTCCTGGACAGCCGACAAGAGGTCCCCCTGCTCCTCAGCAGACTCACCCACAGCCTCCTCCACCTCCACCACAACCCACCGAGCCCGAGCCAGCTCCTCCTCCTCCAGAGCCCCCGTCAGTGAAGCCACCGGAGAGCAACGGTGCTCCCAAAGAGGCCAACAAGAAACCTTCAACCACGACAGAAGAGGACAAATCCTTACCTCTGCAGGTAATGTCTTGTATCTGTTTGTGTAGACATGTTTTGGTGCTTAAGCATACAATTTTGATCGATATGTCCGTGTTATTTGTTGTACCTGCTGCTGCCATTCACCGTTGCCACCATCTGTAGTGATGTTACCAGGAATAACCCACTTTAGTTGCTGTCACTGTTCCTGTTATCAGTTTAGAATAACTTTAATCGCCAAGAATCGGTCTATAAGGAATTTACTTTATGTATTATGGTATTTAAAAGTGTTTCTGTAACTGATTGTCTCTGTCCTGTTTTGTTTGCATGATATTTCACAAATTATATTTTGTGCAGGCCTTTAATCACAATTAGGTTTATTAAAAAAAAACATTTGGACATGACTTAGTTTTCTTCTTTGTGATCCAAGACTGACAGCATATGATTTCAAAAGCAAAGAGCAGATATTAATAGATTTAAAGCCTGTAGTATTGGAGGGAGGAAAAAATGTAGACACTTTAGCCCAAATCACAAATCACATTTTGAGAGGTGTCTTGATCATATGAGAAACTGGGGATGGACTTGTAAGTATGGCTCCTAAGTCATATCTCGTTATTTTTAGGCTATGTCGTGATGTGCAATATCCATCCATTCCTCGATTATCCTTTGCAGGGCTGTGGGGGCTTGAAGCCTATCCCAGATATTGTGATTGTGTTATGAGTAATGATTTTAGTGGGAATGGTAATTTTTGAATTTCATTGTCACTGAAAAAAAAGCAAAAATGATGTTGTGATTTCTGATCTTTCAGTCCCTGTAGCACCACAATACCTCATTCATAATGGTATGTTCTAACACATTTTACATTTATCAAAAAAGTGCATTTCCTGTCATTTGGGCATTGCACTTGGCCATATAGTGATTTTGATATTATTTCAATTAATTGTTCAGCTCTAGACAGTGTCTGTTTGACAGCAGGTTTGTTGTGAAAGTGATTCCCTCCTAGTGTGTGAGAGGTACCGGCATGTTGCTGCAGTAACAGAAAAGTTAGTTGCCTTACTTTAGTCAGCCACAAAGTGTGTAGATAAGCTCAGATTGCAGGATGATGATAGTATTATAGTTTGATAGTTACTGAAAGGCTGTGTATTGAGTTTGTTACCACAGAAAAGAAATTAAAAGTCCCTGTTTGTGGGATGTTTATGGGACGTGACATATGTACAGCCTGAGTTTTCGTACTAACAATCAAGTCGAGAAATCAAATATATATAATACATTTCAGCTTGTTTACAAATATTAACTAATGTTTTTTTAAGACTTACCACAACATACAACGTCAGTGCATAAAGAGCAAGCAACTAGGGTTGGGCTGATGGACGATGCCATCATAAATCGTGATGGCTGACAGTCATCGACCACTGAGCCCTCTTACCATCATACCATCATCATCTAAAGACCTTCTTTTTTTGAGGTAGTGTGTCCCCTCAGAGTTGCCATAAGGCAGATATTGTAAGGGAAGTTTTGTTGTTGACATGTGGGAGAGAAAATAAAAAGCAGCTGTACCTGCTGGTTGTTTTTGTGGGCCGCTGTTCAAAGTGTGTCGGTATTTGCACCATTGTTTTCTTGACTTAGCTTCCCCAGTATACATAACCAGCTAACCAACAACTATATCATCATCCATTGCAATTTTTTCACTATTGACATTGTTGTATGTCGATTTGGTAGACATCACTCAACCCTACAAGTGACTTGAATCATAATCAGCCTGGTATTGCAGATATCTAATGTGGTTGAAATGGGAATGTGCGATGTCAAACATGTCGAGAAGAAAAATAAAATAGTTAAATCAGTGTTTGTGTGTGAATTGACTTTAGCCCTTACTATATTTGTAGTTTTCAGAAAAGTGAAATATGTGTTGTTAAAAGAGCATTTTTTTACTGAGATGTCATTGTGGTATAGTGAACAAGGAATGAGCAAGGAATACAGGGAAAGCAAGATTCCACAAGCACTTTTGTGTAAAAATGAGAACACAGATTTGTTAGTAACTAACAGGTTTCTGCTGTTCTATGTCAGGGTTTGTAAAGGTTATGTGTCAATATGTTTATGTTTTACTAAAAGAAATTCTCACCTCTGCAACTACAGGAGATGTACAAATGAAGTAAATGAAAAGAATAAATGTTCCTCGTGTGCATTGTCCAACAGATGTCCTTTAATTGTTTCACGCAGGAGCAACAGCAACTTTGGTACAAACAACATCTTCAAAATCTACAGAAGTTAAAGCAAGAGAGAGCCAAACAGAATCAGAAAGAGAGTGATGGGCCTGCACCGCCAACCTCGAGCCAAGGAGCCCCTCCTCCTCCTCCATCAGAACCGCCAAAAGGCATGCCTCCTCCACCCCCTCCAAAAGAGGAGCCCCCTTTACCACCTCCACCTCCTGAGGAGATAAGGGTACGTTTTCCCTAAAATGTTACACAGGTGCATGTAAGAATTCAAACTCGAATTCGATATTGTATAAAGGTTGTTTAAAGCATTTTGTGGCTCTAGAGGGAGCTGCATGAAGTTGGTTCATTATATTGTAGCCTGCTCCCTTATCTGCTTGTGGCTAGTAGCTCAGGTCTACAAGCATAACATCCAAAATCTCTGAACAAACTAGGGCTGCACGATATTAGGAAAACATGCGATATGCGATAATGTTGTCTAGTGTTGCGATGACGATATGACTTGCGATAAATTACCAAATAAACATGGCGTCGATCTCGCGAAACTTCGGCACGTGCGGCCATTAGGATATATACGAAGTCTCGCGAGATCGACGCCATGTTTACATCTTACCGGCTACGTGCAACAGCTGATATTTCTGCTAAAAACATGGCGAAAATGGCGTCTTTTGTGGTTAATTTTTAATGTTGCGGCTTGCGAACACTTGGATTACACCACACAAGCAGGATGGAGACATTTTGTGTTTGTTTGTTTAGCCACGAGTTCTTCGTCATCGTCACATTTTCTCCGCTCGTCTCTGTCCCTTCCGCCATGATAACTCCCACCAAGCTTTCTCTGCACGCGCTTTGCGACCTCAGCCACTCCCATCAACCTAGGGGGCGGACATCTAGGGCAGTAGAGCTCAATCTGATTGGCCAAATATATTGACAGAGCATTAAGGCATGGCGCATGGAAACACACCATTTATCGCAGTTCAGACAGTCTTTTGCAATATGTATATCGCGCATGTTGATATCGCGATGACGGTAAATTTACGATATATTGTGCAGCCCTAGAACAAACTGTTGCTGGCTAAGTTGAATTGTGGATAATGTGGGTGCCAGATTTTAGCACGACTTTAATCTCTGATTTTTTATCTTGTTTTATTTTTTTATTGCCATTTTATGAACCCAAGACCAATACATAGGGAATGAAAGCATGTAACCTGCATTCAACAGTTTACAGTCGTGCAAGTGGAGGAGTACAGTAGTAAAACTGAGTGCTTTGTTGTATATATGAAGAAAAATAATGTGTTTCAGGTCGTCCAAAATGTAGATACATAAACTACTTTTTTCTTTCAGAGCTTTCCATTTCACAACATAATTTTTAAAAATGTTTTGTACCAGTATGTAAAGCTCTGTAACCAGCCATTAATTAAAATTGGTGGGTTCTCAAATGCTGCATGGCAGGTTTGTGACTAAAATATCCTGCATTGACCTTTGATTGCTTTTGCAAGTGATTTTAAAAAAAGTCAAATTTTTAAATTTGAATAGTCACTGTCAACAAAAACTGGTTAACAGTTTCGATTAGTTGGGATTTTTAGTTGTGGCTGCGGAGTGCATTTTTCTGGTTGCTGTTGTGATAAAATATTCTTAACTCCCAATACTTAAAGAACAGTAAAGCAAGGTTTCATATATATACACAAACTGCACAGTGCTACAGATAATCTTATAAAACAGTAAACAATATTTGTTGGCCAATAACCAAAAAAAAACCACTCGACCCATATCTGTGCTTTTGAACCATTCAGGTTGTCTAGATCAGTCATTCCGGACCACAGGGCCGTGGCCTACTGGTGGGCCTCAGAGCACCATCTAGGCCACAGAGGCAGTGGTACTGGCAAATGATTAGATTAAAATATAATTTTTCCTTGGTACTTTATAAAGCTAGTTATTTTTATATGTAAATATGCTCAAGAGTTCACATAATTAAAAACATCAAATTAAAAGGCATCATTTCAATGTTATGTGAATATTACTAGGCCAAACATACACATAATCAGGTAGAGGCAAACATGTTTTGCCACTGTTAGTTAGCTAAGGTTCCCTCAGATACAGTGAGACAAAATGGATCTGTTTTTGAAATGAAAAAGTGATGTGGCAGACAACCCTGCACCAATAAAAGCTCCAAAGCCTGTGGTGAGGAAATATGACCCTGAATACATCAAGTCTGGATTCATAGTGTCACGCAGCAATGTTTAGTGGTGTTTTGAATGTGGTTAAATCCTGTAACAGCCCATTTTTGTTTTGTTTTTTTTGTTCTCTTTTTTGTCATGTTATGTTTTTATACTTTATACTTTATTTGGAAAAATGGTCACAGGAAACTTTTTATCTATCAGAAATGGGACTTAAGTTGCAAGAGGCTGAGAAACCCGTGTCTATATTGGTGAAAATTGCTTCCACTTATGTTTAGCATTTTCACTAACCTAAGCCCAGCATTTAAAATATTTTCTCTGTGCCATGAAATGAATGACATCAGGGTTAATAGTTTGTTTTGCTTTTTCAAATTCAATGCGTAGCCTTTTTTGGTATTTGCAAGTGCTTTAAGAACACACCAAATCCATTTTTAAACTGAGTATACAAGAGATATAAGATTATTAGTGGATCTAAACATTGTTTATATTGTTTGCATGAATTTACAGAGTGAAAATGTAGGACAATCACCTACATTTCCAGACACAGTAAGTCTCACTGCCCACTCCCGTCATCATCATGTCCATAGATATTTAATTCTTGTGATGACTGCCATTTCATGAATGTGTGAAATCCACAGGACTCAGGCACATTCATTCATCTTTTCCCTCGTAATTGTGGTAATGATTATAGTAACGGCCCTTCCAGTTGTTCCAATTCTAATTCCCAAATGCCCAGTGTAAGTTACAGAAGTGAAAGTCATACACCCTCCTGTTTCTTGTCTATAGGACTTGGAATTGTAAGCCAAAACCTTTAATGTGTCAGGGTCTAATGACAGTGATATTTGATATGAAGTTTAAAATCCGGGCCTGTTGAACTCAAGTTACATGTTGAATATTTGGCCATAAATTGTTCTTAGTAGTGCGTTGTCTGTCATTCCTCCCATTACACCCTACCCTCAGTTATGTCAAAAATATTCTTTGTGAGTTAAAAAGATATACTTTGATACAATAGTGTCTTGTTTATGTTCACAGCCCGAGATCCCCCAAGACCCAGAAGAGGCTGCCCGCCTCCAGCAGTTACAGGCTGCAGCAGCACAGTGGCAACAGGTGCAGCAGCAGAGAGCAGGCTTACAATACCAGGCTCTTATGCAACACCATGAAAAGCTTCAACAGATCCTGGAACAATACCAACAACTGATTCAGCAACCCACAAACCTGCAGGTAGGTAAATGGTAGTATTTGACAGCTACTATCTGGCTGGTTATTTTTCTTGGTCATAAGATGACCTATACTGAAAATGAAAGGTGAAAAAAAAACATAGTATGTTTAGTGGAACCAAAAGAGGTGATAAGTGTGTGTAGGACCTGCAACAAATCAGGTCTGCAACTCCTAGCAGCATCGTTGAAGGCCCATTTTTACATGTACCATCTCAATGATCACTTTGATCTACACTCACTAACTTTTTATGATAATACCAAAAATAAAAAGCATCTTTTCCCTAATGTCCTTTATTGCAGTCGATGTCTGCTGAAATGCAGCTGAGGCACTATGAAATGCAACAGCAGCAGTTCACTCCTTTATTCCAAGACTGGGATCACTCCTTCGTCCTGTGGCATGAGCAGTTCCAGACCTATCCCCACAAAGACCAACTGCAGGACTATGAACGCCAATGGAAGCAGTGGCAGGAGCAGATGAACGCCACCAGTGCACACCTTCAAGAAAGGGTGGCCACCCTCACAGCTATGGTGCCATTTACCTCAAGCCAGTATAATAGTGGGATGGTGGGACAGTATGGCCAGTACCCGGGACAAGACATGCAAATGCAGCAGCAGTCAGTAAAACCGGGTGTGCAGCAGTCCCCTGTTGCTGCTGGTCCCAGATCTCAAGGTCCAAGGCCCACTGGCTTTGGGCCACATTCAGAATCACCTGCTGGACCCCCTGTGAGAGGAGGTGGCCCTGTTGGCATAGTCAGACCCCCTGGTCCCCCAACTGTTCAGCCACCAAGCTTCAACATTAGAGGTCCACGGTCAGTAGGGATTGTTTTGTACAACTGTTATTGGCATTTGTTTATTAAAATGGTATATCAAAAGAAAATTGTTTTGTAAAATCTGTATTTGATTGAAGAGTATTTGAATTCATGTAGAAATTACAAATTACATTACCTCGCATTTGCAATGAATAGGTATTGTTTTATATTGTTAGGATACTGCTGAGTATCTCTAAAAGAAGGCTTATCTCAATAATAATGTTTACAATTTCTGTTGTCCCAGTGCAAACAACCCTAGATTTGACCAGCCACAGCAGCGGTTTGATGGTCCCCCGAGGTTCGACCAACCACAGCAGCGTTTTGATGGTCCCCCCAGGTTCGACCAGCCACAGCAGCGCTTTGATGGTCCCCCCAGGTTTGACCAACCCCAACAGCGTTTTGATGGCCCCCCTCGATTTGACCAACCAAGACACCGTTTTGATGGTCCCTCCAGATTTGACCAACCACGGCAACGATTTGATGGTCCCCCCAGATTTGACCAGCCTCGATTTGGGCAGCAGCCTAGGTTTGAACAGCCACCAAGGCCTCCTGGCCCCCTGCCTCGGTTTGAACGCCCACCTGTGCCCCAGCAAATACAACAGCAAGGTCCCCAACCTAAGGGACTGGCAGAACCAGCCACTAAACAACCTGCCAGTATGGATTCCAAGACTCCGGGGAAATCAGCTGTTCAGTCTGAAAAAAGCAAAAGTGAATCAGAACCAGATAAAAAGGCCAATACTGACGACCTGACAGATGACAACTTGCTTGGAAGTGATGGCTTTTTTGTCCAAAATGACCCCATTCCTCAGACATTACCAACAGACACAAAGGCTGATGAACCTGACGGCAATAAAGCCGAAAAGGAAAAACCCAAACCAGTTAACAGCAAGCCTTCCGTAACTACCCCACCTACTGCTGGATCCAACAATACTGCTACAAAAAATCCCCTCAAACCAGGTGGACCATTGACAAACAACAAACCCCCATTAGGTCCTAAGCCCCCTGGAATCCAACAGGAGCCACAAACATCTGGCCAAATGCAGGGAAGACCAGATCCTCCAAGGCCTCCCCCTGGTAGAGGCCGAGGTCAGCCCCCAGTATCTGCCCGAGGACGTGGGCAGCCAGGGTCCGGAGAGTTCAGGGGACCAAGCACTGTACCGCTTGGGGAGAAGATGGGAGAAATGTCTTATGACTATAGGCCACCTGAAGAGGACATGGGGATGCCTGAAGAGCAGGAAGACTATCACTGGCAAGATCCTTCATACGAGGAGTACGGTGGTGGGGAATCAGAAGTGCCCCCTGAAGAAATGTGGATGCCAGAGGATCAGTACTTCCCAACGGAGGAAGAGTATTATGAAGAGCCAATGGGAGGACCCCATATGGGGAGAGGTGGGCCCCCAATGATGAGAGGAGGTCCCCCTAGGGGAAGAGGTGGCCCACCCATGGGCAGAGGTGGTCCTCCAATGGGAAGAGGAGGTCCACCTATGGGTAGAGGGGGGCCGCCTTTGGGTAGAGGGGGACCACCTATGGGTAGAGGTGGTCCCCCTATGGGTAGAGGAGGTCCCCCTATGGGTAGGGGAGGTCCCCCCATGGGAAGAGGTGGCCCCCCTATGGGAAGAGGAGGACCCCCTATGGGACGAGGTGGACCACCCCCCATGGGGAGAGGAGAACTAATGGATAGGCACTGGGAAGAACCTGAATCAGAGGAGTACCCCCCAGAGGAAGGGGACCCATACTGGGGAGAGAGGAGACCTCCAATGAGAGGCATGAGACCCCCGTTTCCACCTGGCCGGGGTCGTCCCCCACGTGGTCATCCTGGTTTCATGCACCCAGGACGAGGACGCCCTCCTCACCCAGCTCATGGGCCGATGGATCATGATCCATTGGGCCATGGAATGGATGCTGATGAATCAGAAATGGATCCAGCAATGCACCCCATGTACCATGGACACGACCCTCATGGCCATCCAATGCATCCTGATGTTGGAAGAGGCAGACGTCGCATACCACCACCACCTCACGAAATGATGGATCCTATGGAGGAACCATTGTACGAAGAAGGAATGGAGGGAGAATTGGGGTGGCAACCGCCACATGGTAGAGGTCCTCCTCTGCCTCCTCATGAGATGATGGATGCAGGAGGAATGAGGAGGAGACCGATGGGTCGAGGAATGGCCAGAGGCATGTGGCGGGCAGGTCCAACACATGATGAATATGAAGAAGGATATAGGCCTACTGAGGGTTATGTTGAGGATTATGGTCATGGGGAAGATGGGTATCGCTGGCGGACACCAGAGGACTATCCTACTGACGACTACCGGCACGAGGCCAAGTACTATGAGTCTGAATGGGACAGAGAGCGTGCTCCTCCCCCCGAGAGAGACTATCCTCCCCGTTTGCCACCACCAGATCCCTACCGAGATCGCCACTGGCTAGAGGAAAGAGAACGTGAAAGAGAAAGAGGTCACCCATATCCTTATGATGAGCACGACAGGCCAAGAGGAGAACTTAGAATCCGTGAATATGGGGATGAACCCCCGTACAGGAAGGAAGAGCCACCATACCCACCACCACCTTCTTCAGAATGGGACAGGCCCTCAAGAATTCCTCCACTGCCAGAGAGAGGCTATCCTGCTGACTATGAGGATCGCAGAGCTCGCTATGATGAGCACAAGGAAGAGCCTCCTTTGGATAGACCTCCACCGATGCCTCCGGCTGCACCTGTCACAAACTTGCCAGAGAGCTCAGTTGATCCTGCACCACAAGGAGCAAGCGGAGCAAATGTACTTGCTCTCTCCCAACGTCAGCATGAGATCATCTTGAAAGCTGCTCAAGAACTCAAACTTATAAGGTAATTTCTGGAGTTCTATCATGAATTGATACATTATATGATAGGTTCACACAGATTACATTCTGACTAAACTCTAGTGGAATATAGCCATTTGGATTGCAGTGTTGTTAGGCTTAGGTTTGGGCGGCATCTATTTTTTCATACCTACATACCTTTCTGACATTTTACTGCAGTATACAGTAGGGCTGGGACGATCACCGATCAAATCGTATATTGGCGATTGGAAGGTTGCCAGGCGATTTGCTGTTTATCAAGGCGATTTTGAAAAAAAAACGGCGCTCTACTGTGCAACACACCGCCGGCGCAGCGGCGCGTCGCGTGGCACCCGTCACATGTTCTAATGAACACACATGGGAAGCGCAGCGCCGCGGCGCGTCACCCTCGTCCAGGACACTGGGCTCGGGATATTTCTTGACCTCGGCATCTCCGACCCTCCACTTCTCCCCTTAAA
>JAJHUR010097027.1:6796-24680 GCA_027495735.1 Lutjanus campechanus
CTATTCAGCTAAACTTGATTTCCCCTGTGTAAAAGCGCACTTGACATATGTATGGTTTTTCATCTTGTTTATTTATTTATTTATTTATTTTTGCTTATAGTTAGTCTGATTCACAGGAACTAAGCTGATGGAATGAGCCTGCCAATTACCCACCTTTCTGCTGTGTTACTGTTTTCAAAGGACATTTCGCTATGTGAAACAACAACCTCTGAGTTAGTAAATTACACACCAAAAATGGAAAGTTTCTCCTGTCTCAGCCCGTCCTCACCAGAAAAACATGCATGCAGCTAATTGTGACTGACATGTCCATTTATTGTTTATTGTTACCTCTAGTGGGCGCAGTAAATATGACAGGAAAAGTATAAATAACAATACATGGATGGTGGGATGATCAAATAAAAACAGAACTTTCACCCAGGAGAACAGGGTTTGAGTTCTGTGTAAACTGAAATGTAAACGTTTAGTAACTTACATTATTTTAACCCAAACCAACCTATCCAAGTAGTTTTCTGCCTCAACCTAATCACACTGAAACTGTTTTACAATGTAAACTGTGTGTATCATGTGAGCTTAGTCATGTGACGTGGGTAGTTAAACGCTTCACCAGTGATATATCACCACTGTCCAATGAAAAACACTTATCTCCAAAACTTTTCAACAGCTGAGAAAAACTGCCATGTTTGCAGCTTTGTGGCAATGCATTTTTCAGATGATCCAAATTCTATCAACTCATTAAAAAGCATTCTCTCCTTCAGTTTTAGTAAAAAATTAAAAATCACAAAATTTGGATAGTGACAATATGTTGCTTTGGGAGAAAGTGGCAATCAAACTATTCTGTATTGTAGATATAAACGTGTTTTGAATGCAAGCGATTTAAATGGTTTTTTTTTTATTTGCACAGCACAGCTGCGTTTCATGGGTGTAAACATGACCTGAAGCATTTATTTAGGTTTCAAGTCTAATTTTCTTCGACAAAAGGCATGTAAACCTGACGCTGATGCCCAGTAAAAAGGCACTGAATACATATATTTATTTACATTTTTCAATCTAGACAGAGCAGATTGTGCCCCAGTGAGCAGCTCGCTCTGCCCTGCTTTGTAATCCCACACGCTCTCCCTTCACTTTAACCAGCAGCTGGAAAGCAACAAAAACTTCTTGCCACAAGACAACTTTTATCCCTCTGCCTTGATCACCAACAGTGCAGCCACTTGCACTCTATATCTTTTGCTCAACTAAACTCACTATGCACACTCGCTGCTGTGTTTGTGCCACAATCATATGCATTATGTTGGTGGAAGAATGGAAAACTAGATCAGGAATATTCACACATGAGTGTGATGGTTGACAGGAGGTTACCCTAACCCTAACCCGGCACTAAGGGTACAAAAACAAGCTGGCAATGGTTACCTTTTCTTTTGCAGAGATTCAGCCATTTTAATGCCAGGGCTCGCCTCCCCACATGCAGATGTTTCATCAAGCAACAACCCTCAAATGTTTTTTTTGGTAGGGGGATTTTAATAAGGCTCTGTTTGACTGTTCTTCTGCTGCATTAAAACTGTGAATATTTAAACCGATGGTGCCTCAGTGGCAACAGGGGAATGAAAGGTGTGGATGGATGTACAATACGCACCTACATGTGAGGGAAAATGGCATAATCTCAAGATAATTGACTCATCGCTGAACGCTGTGTGAGGGGGCAGCACACTGATGTCAAAGTCTTTCGTGTGCAGGCGAGGCAAACCCAACAATATCTACCTCTGAAACGGTTGCATTTTGCCTCCTAAATAATACAGATCTCGACAGAAATCTGTAAAGACAAGCGAGGGAGAGCAACTTTGAAGATAGGGTGTGGAGTATTGATGAATTCTGAATGAAAAGTGCACCTCCGAGAGAACAACACGATGCAGCGGCAGCATCTCTGAAGAGAGGGTTCCCAAAAGAAGTCAGCAGCAGAAATGAGAAAGTGCCATGAGTTTTGACGGGGATGATGCAAAGCCAGTTAAAAAAGAAAGCGTTGTGAGGCATCTGCTGTATGGATGTAAACCACATCTTAGTAGACAATTTCTACAGTGAGCAGAAAAGTAAACATTTACCAACTCCACAAAGTGTCCAAACTAGGGGAGGTTTGATAAAATGTGCATGTCATGAAAAAGTATTTTCTTTTTCCCAGCCTCATTATAAAAAAAAAATCTCGGTACGTTACGTGAATCTCATGCTTTGCTTATTCTATTTGATCATCTTCACAACAGTTTGAAAGAAAGGTGATTTTGTGCTTCTGATGTCATCCTTTGAACAATAGTTGTTCTGTTTCTGCTACAAGGCTATGCAGGACTTTGGAGGCTCATGGAAATGGTTAGTTACTGCAGCTGGTGTTCGGGAGGGTGACACAGTCTCTGTAATGTCACGTGGTCCCAGAGGAGAAGATACTGTATAGGTTAAGTGGTCACCCAAGAGATCTAACCACAGGAGAACAGAGTGCTTTAGAGGTTAAAGCCTCAAGGTTGTATGATGGGACAGTGTCCTCTCTGAGTACAGACTGAATATGTGTATGGACTTTCATTCAGCAGCACAGCACATCAGCAATCAGCAGTTCATGGGCTAACAGTAGCCAGTTAGAAAATGTTAACAACCCTAATCTACACAAAACAAGAGCTCTGAAAGAAACAATGTTGTGTGAAAGCCTGACTTTCATTCCTACATTTAGCCATGAACCCATGTAAACACACCTCAGTTATTATCATTATAGGAGAATTAAACAGAGCATACAAAAGCAATTAATAAAAGCTGATACACATACTGTATTACAGATAAGAATGTTGAGTGCAAAAACATGCATGCACTGAGAAAAAAGATTATTGCTGCATATTAGATTCTGTCTCTCAATATCAGTTTAATTCCACCAAGAAATTGTGTATAACACACGCATCTTTTATTTTTATTTCACAGCTGGCTTCTGGATGTGGTGTGGGGACAGTTTTATTTCTATAAATTGTACTACTGTCCCTCAAATCGCTTGAGCGTGTCCCTGCTGATATAAGCTATAAAAGATAGGAGAGCAAGCACAAAAATAAAAGAGGAGGCAGCTGTCATGTTTGCTAATGTGTGAAAAAGAGATAGTAGGTCGTACTGTATGCATATGTGTGTGTTTGTGTGTCTGCAGTATGTCATACAGGCATCAGTGAGGATGTCTGTGGATATGGAGCAGTGCTGATGAGCACACGCTTAACGCAGCATGACCCAGAGGGACACTGAGATGCAGGAGAGCTTAGCGTGTTCCCATTTAACGCCTATCTGACATGGCTTTCATTAAGCCAAAGTGTTTCCACTCTTTTGTTGGTGCCATGTGTTAAGGTCAACGCGGCCCCTTTTTACATGAGCTGCCCTCGATGTGCCTCTTTTTTCTGCTGTAACTGGTTGACAAGCACTCGCGAAGGCTTTTTCAAAAGAACGTGGGGAACTGTCTCTTTTCATTTTAAGTGAGAGCACCTGAGCAATAGAAAGAACAAAATCCATCATATCCGTCAGATTTGTTGCAAGAGAGGCAAGTAAAATGGTTAAGACATTGAAGCATTATTATGTCATGAAGCACATTGAAACATCATTTATGTTACTAACCCTGAGCCACAGAGGTGTCACTGCCAGGGTGCCTGTGTGTGTGTGTGTCAATTTTATCCTTTCTAGGCAATTCAATAACAGATATCACCTTGGCAGGCAATTGCTATATGCTCAGTCTCCCTCTCCACCATCCTCTCCATTTATTGTGGTGGTAGAGATTTTTTTTTTTTTTTAACGGGAGACTTTCAATTGCAAGGATGCTTTTTTTTCACAAAAATATTTACAAATTAGAAACTGAAAGTTATAATCTTTGAGTTTTTAATGAAATCAACCTTTAGGATTACAACATCGATGACATTGTACATCAGCAAATGTGTTGATGATGTATTGAAAACAAAGACAGCAAAATCATTCCCCGACCAGAAAGCCTGGATGAATGAAGAGACGAGGTCTCTATCCAGAGCCAAAACAGCTGCCTATAATCAGGTGACAAGGAAGCTTACAGCACCGCCAGAGCAAGACAGAAAGCTGGCATCAAGGAGGCAAAGCAGAAGTATCAGCAGAGACTGGAGAGAGACCTCAACACCACAGACGCAACACTACTAAAGATATGTGGGAGGCAGTTAAAAATGTGAGGCCACATTACCAGATGAGCTAAACACATTTTACGCTCACTTTGATCTCCTCAACAAAGAGTCAGCTATAAAGTTAACTCCAGAGGACCTGCCATTATCAGTATCCACAGAGAATTTGGGAAAAATCCAGCAGAGAGTGAATATGAGTAAAGCTGCTGGCCCTGATAACATCCCTGGTCGTGCACTAAACACATATGCCAACCACCTACTACATACCGGTACTCACATCGTTACTCATATCAACATATCACTGTCACACGACACTGTTCCCACCTGCTTCAAAACAGCCACCATCGTCCCTGTGCCTCAAAAGTCTGCAGTGTCTGGTCTAAATGACCATCACCCTGTAGCTCTCATCCCCATTCTGAAGAAGAACTTTGAAAACTGGTTCTTCAGCAAATAAAGAATAATGTCCAAGCCAGCCTGGACCCTCACCAGTTTGCATTCAGAACCAACAGAAGACTGCCCTCCACTCAGTCTTCACTCAACACCAAGTTCTTGTTAACTTCTACAGGGGAGCAAGCGAGAGCATCCTGACTAGTAACATCACAAACTGGCATGAGAAGTGCACAGCCCAGGACAGGAAAACTCATGGTTTAGTATTAATCTGCACTGCTGTTACCGTGGCAACCATAAGTGACACCAAATTGACTGAAATCTCAAGAGTTAAAACATTAATCATCAACAGAGTAATTAGCCAGACATTTCACAGTGTCAATAAAGCAGCAACTGTTTATCAGAAAATTTGTCCAAAGTGTAAATGCACCATATTACACCCTTAAAGAAAAACATAGCTACAACTCTTTTTTTTTTTGTTGCCTCAAATGATTGTAAAATAGGACTGGTGAAATGATATAAATTTCCTCACTAATAGGACTTCTTGTTGATGGTTTCATCTATGTGCTCCTTCACAGCTCTTGAGGTAAACATTTAAAAGAGGTTCTGTTGGGGGATCTCAGTGTGTAGCTTCAAAAATAGCGTGCATCTTTTGGTGTTTGTTTGAGGCAACCATCAGTATTAGCATTTCAGCATTTGACTGGTGTGAACTGACTCACAAAATGGATAAGATAAAATTCACTGATGCATGCTATTTTCATATTAATTTTGGTATCTTTCATACTTCCTGGACCAATACATCACTGACCCCATGGTTAGTGGTGGTGTGACTTTTGTAGGCTACAGTGAAATCTATTTTCCATCCAGCAAACCTTTAGGGGATCAAAAAAGTATGGATCTCTCATATTTGAAAGTTAAAGCCTTTAATAGTGTCATATGAATCCCTGTGTAACCACAAATCCTCTCATTATAACAACCATCAAACATTTCAACCTTTGAAGTGAACTTAGAAAATCCCATCTGCTCAGTTATTCTAAGTGTAAAGGCAGCCACAGCAGAGACTGTCTGCAAACTGCAATATGATTCAGAAATTGCAGAAGATTGCACTATCCCTCTACAACTGCACTTGAGACTTTGAGCCAATGAGGTACTTGAAGTTTCCGCGGGCTGGCAGAGAGAAAGGAAGAGACATAAACAGAATGGAAGATCTATCAAGGTGCTGGTGTCTCACTCAGAACTGGAGGTCCTTACGTCTATGTTTGCCCCCCCCCCCCAAGAGACGTATTGCCCTTCTCTGCCATTTGCCTCGACTACACCAACAGGAAGACTTTGTTTGTTCTTGGAGAAACAAAGAAAACTCCACTTTTTCCTCTTAAACACATCCGTGCTTTTTAACAGTCGTTGGTAAATCTTCTGATACAGTTATTCCTGAGTTCTTGTTAGTCTTTTTTGTCTGTCAAACTACAAAAGGACCTCAGAGACAGTAAATATGTGGGGTTTGTCCCTTGTATTCTCTCGTTTGCCTACAGCATCTGAAAACAATACAAGGAACCATGAAGGATACATGACTCTGCATGCACTGTTCAACTGGAGGCTGTGTTCTGCAGAACAGTCTCTACCTCAATTATCCTTCCAGTGAAGTGGAAAGGTCAAAATCCCACTGAGGCCCTAGAGGGGGGTCAATGGAAGCCCTCCGCTGACCCCCCTTTGGGAGGTCAGGGATTATATGGAACTTGTTTTAGGATCAGCCGCTGATATTTTCATACCCCTGACCTTCTGCCTCTGGATTCAAATGTTGATGATGATCTGTCCTGCCGAGTGCTCATCATCTCTCGGGCAAAAATAATGAAATGGGCAGTGACAGTGCTGAGAAATGAAGATCAGGTGCCTCTTTACAGAAATCCTGTCAGTTTAGGATCACATTTAGGATTTGTGGTTTGATAGAAACATGTTTCCCAACTGCATTTAGGAAAAAATCTAATCTAATTGAAGAATTTCCTACGTTTGGAAAAGTGCGTGTCAACAACCATGCAGCAGGTAACACTGGGATAACAATGTGTGTGTGTGTGTGTGTGTGTGTGTGTGTGTGCTTCATAACTAGTAACTAGCACACACCAGGGGCCGACATAATAGCTCACTCTGGGGCCTGTCAAGACCACCTTACACCACTGGCCATCCTAAATTGAAAAGAAATTGTCCAAAAACTGCAGCTGCACTGTTATTAGGCCTGTTAGGCAATGACGCTGAAGATGGGGAACAACATGAACACTGAAATATGACTGAAAGGCTACTCGAACTGTATGATGATGATGCTTTAAATTTCCCAAACCATGTATTAATGACTATACATCAACTGCCAGGGAGAATTAATTTTGATTTTGATTGATGTGCTACGTCTGGTGGTGTTGGCTCTCCCGCACGACACCATTAATGTAGCCGACTTATCAAAGCTAAAATTAATTGCTGTTTTTTATCATCCACTATAACACTGGCTACCTACACAGTCACAGTTGAAGTGATACAGCTGTTGTCAAGGATACAGACAGTCTTGTGTACATTCTGAACACAGATTAAGGCACATTGGGATGAGTGCTGTTTGAAGAATCGAGTTTACAGTTCTAGTTAGGCTTTTTTAAGTTCTGGTACGAGGTCTGAGATCGGACAGGACACAGCCATGAGTTTAGAAGTTGCTTCTGCAATAGGAAAATAGTATTTTTCCTTCCTATCTTTTAAACTTAAATTAAGACAGGACAAGCAGTTAGGATTTTTATCTGTACTGAGGCCCAACTTTCTGTCATTAAAACATATCACCATACCCTGCTGTGTCCCACACAAATGGGCCAATGAAAATATATTAAGCCATTTCTCCTTCCACCATCACAGACCACCCTGTAGTACGAGGGAAGAAAAATATCACCTGCATTAAAAGCGTCCTTGCCTGTTGCAGTTTGAAGTGACTGAAAGACTCCAAGATGTGTTATATATGACGGCATGCTTGGACTCCGTTATTGCACCGACAGCATATGGCCCTTCACAGAGGAAGGAGCCGTTAACTGAGAACAAACTTTTTCCAGCACATTTATTTTTAGAGGAAAGCCGAAACCAAAAAACATAGATATGCTCATGATACACTGAAGGTAGAAGACTGATATGCTCATTATGTAGAATGAATTATTATGACCTTGGCCTTGCCGTAGAAGTTTTGCTGTAGAATGAACCCGACGATCTTTAGGCAAAAGTACAACATTGAAGCAACTTCAGCAGATTTTCAACATTTAACAAAGGGTCATTTATGTTTGATGGTTTCAGTGCAAATAAGAGCTTTAATCCCTTGAGGAAACCATCGTAGTTTCTTTGGAGTCTCCCCACTGCGCTGCAAGAACATCTTGGTGCTACATACTGACGTGTCCTCAATGTGTCCTTGTATACCGGGAGCCTCCTGGTTAGTGCACATCTCGCTGCATTTACACATTCTTTGAGAATACAGTGAAGGTTCTGGAACATTCAGATAAGGATTCTAATTTTGCGAGCCAGTGCACTTTGTGTCGACCACTAATGGCTAATGGAGTAAATAATTATAAAGCTACCCTGCGATAAATCTGATTAGTTTCTCTCTCTTCCTCTCTCACTGCACTGAAGTGGAGGCTATGGGAGTGTAGGTCTGTTTTGCTATAATTATACCAACTCCAGCTTAATGCTAATCCATAGACTATTTTGGAGAATCATTCAGTCTATTGTCACTGGGAGCAAAACCAATACCTGTGTTTGCAATCCAGAGTATACTGCAGATCATTTTCAGAATGCACAGAACCTTGAAATATACTTTAGGGCTTAAATTAATGTTTAAAAAGATGATTAATGCTGTTCTACAAACAACCGAGTCAAAACAACTATGAAGGCGCTAAGGTTTGCAGCCTTATTTAATTTAAAGTTGTAATATTTTTATATTAACCATTGATCAACTTTCTGTGAGGTGAAAGGTGACACAGGCAAAAAGTTATCATGAAGCTTGACAGTTTGCCTCAGTTCAGGTACCTTTGGGTCCAAATCTACAAAAAACTGGATGGGTCTCATAACACTGATGCATGTTATGGTGAGGCGGGGTGGAGGCGTCAAAGCTGGAGACTCAACAAGCGGGTTAGGAAGGTCAATGGTCGGACTATAGCCGGAAAATCTGGAGTCAGATGATGAAGGACAAGATCAAAACCAGTGTAGATATCCACAATTCACAATAATGAAAACACTGTGAACCACGATGATGGTTAGTATTAAATTAGTTATTTAAAAGTGTTGTAATGTAATGTTAAATGTTTTAAATGTTTGTTAGTGTGACTGAAAAGTTGTTGGTTGAACTTAATATCTTAAGCTTATTGAACATGTTTTCTCAAGTACAACCCAATCATATCAAGTTTAGTTGACTAGTTTGTCTTTAATAATTACAAAATGATGTTTATTCCATTCTTAATTTACTTTTAAATACTTTTTCTTTTTACTTTTTCTATTTATGTGTATTTCTTTCTTTCTTCGTGCTGCTGTAACAACCGAATTTACCTGCTGGGGATCAATAAATATTTATCTTTTCTAATAACAGATAGATTTAGCCTCAAGCTTATTGTTTTGGTTGTACGGTCCACAGCAGAAAGTTTGGTTCAGTCTCACTGCTTTCAGCAGCCTCATTTCCAGCAGCAGATGCAGCTGTTTTAATCATAAAACCTGTTGTATGACAAGAATGAAATGGCAGACAGTGACCGTACTGCAGTGCAGTGTTTAGCAGCTAAAGAGACAGATATTTCTTTCAAGGGTTGCAGTTGAAACCCAAAACAAAGTGTGCATATTGAAGATAAATTCATCAGGTGACATGAATGCTATGATTGCTAATGTTGCTGTGTATCGGCTGTATGTGTAAATGGACTGTTTTCCATATATAAACTTTGAAAGCACTTTGAAAAATATCTTGTGTTTACAGTTTGTTGAGCTGCCCCCAAATGGTAAAAAATTAATGCAGGGACATAATAATCTGGATGTTGTTTGTTGTGGAAGCACTCTGCTGTAGGCTTTCTAAAATAACAACAGGAAGAGGTCTAGCATTGCAAGCTAAAAATGAACATTTGGGAAAATTACAACAATCAGGGATTGATATGTATGAATAATTTGGTCCGGTCAAAAATGCACTTTAAATGAATTTAAATATGAGTGCTGAAGTGGCTCTGTGTGGACAATGGGCTGGCATGAATATTACATTAATTTGTCTTTGATGGCTCTCAGTCATCTACGTTGTAGAATATCTGCTGAAGTCTCTAAGCCTTGATACAGCATACTTAGTACTAATTACAATAATTTTGACATCAATTTTCATAAGTGCTAACTTAGAGTGCCAGTTTCATAGCATGAAAATATGTAATTATCTGCTATTTATCCATCCATTCATACATAAGGTGGGAGTAATACATATCGAACATTAATAATCTCTAAAGGGATAGAAATAGTGGTATTCAGCAAGAGGTCAGAAATGTGTACCATTTCTCCTGAAAGGCTGCTGAAAGAGGAAAGAAGTCTTTTTACTGTACAGTGTTATCACTTGCAACTTCACACACACACATACACATACAGTGCTTACAATTTATTCATATCTTCTCTCCTTCACTCTGAAAGATTCTGGGTAATTATTAAACTGGTATTATGCTTACTGCATCCACGAGTGCCTGAGGGTCTGCTGGGGTCCGTGTGACAAATGTGACACATTTTGACAAACACCGATCTACTGCACAGGTGTGGAGGGCATCCTCCAGGCCTACTCCAGAAAATAGCATCAACAGAACTAATAGGTGTCTGTGGAGTCCATTCAGGATTATAACAGAGTCACTATAAAAAAGTTGAAAAAGTTGAAAAAGAAGGCAACAATTGAAAAACTGTCGCGTAAGCTCATTGAAGTGAAAGTGAATCATGGTTAATAGTTACATATTTTCAGTTGCAGCCATTTAATTTTCAAACACCCAAATAATGACAAATGAGGTTCACAGCTCATTGTGAACAATTTTTGAAATATAAATCTAAAACTCAGAGATTCAAGTTTATCTGAAGAAGGAAAGTTAATTATCTCAATAAAAGATTATAGGTCAGCAAATCTTTGTTTAGTTTATTTCACTTTGATTCAAAACTCAAAAATCTAGTAAAGGCAGCTGCCCTAAAAGTATGAGTTGTATTTACTTTTTTCTTTAGTGTTAGGGTTGGAAAAAGAAAAAAGTATCATGATTCGTTTTTTATTCCTGACTTGTTTTTGTCATTCATGAATCAATTTCATAAATGCCAAATAACGCTCAGTTAACTTGCTCAATGCTAACACATAATAGGAGTTAACATTAATGTACTAATGGAAATTAGCATTATGATTGTGGTGATATTACCTTAACACACAATCCATTTTAGTTATTTTAAAATAAACTGACATGCGTTCATATATTTCCTCTGCTCTGTGGAAATGAACTAATAGCTGCTGCTCTGGCTAGAACACTCCACACACAACCTCAAAGGATCAAAACTCACACTTATGATGTGTGTCGTTTTCAGGTGCTCTATTACTTTTGGCCTAACATCTTATTTTATTCATAATTTTCTTATGGCTCTAGCTTGATGAACAGGAACAGTTAATGAAGCAGTTAACTTCACAAAGTTATTTAATTTACCACAGCTGTAGTATAGCAATGATGCTGCTGAAATAAAACTCAGAATGACTGAGTGACATGTGATGTGCATTGTTTTTGGAAATATGAAGCATGTTATACGTTCTCTAGAAGTGTATGATTCAAAAAAGCAAACAAAAATCGCAATAAATTATAATATCGAATTGCAATATTTAGGAATCTCAGTACATATTGTATCAGAATTGTATCGAATCAGGAGATTCTCATTGTATTTTTTCATGTTGTACTGTATATCAAATTGTGCAGCTAAGAGATGCAGTAATAATGTGACCAATCACAATCAACACACTGTAGAGAAAATACTGTTAGCATCATGCAGTCTTCCTCCGAATCTTCCTTCCTTCTCAAAGACGTCTTACTGTCAGACTTTTGAGCATCACATCAATTTGTCATCATCATTTACAGCCATATCAAACATCATATAAACCTTCTCCTCTACACCGCCAAACAGGGCCACAGGGGGCTGACTTCAGCCCTGAAATGTTTAGGAAGTACAGGTATTGAACCGCTTCTGGGAGGCTCAGAAAGAGATGTGAGTCATCATCAGCCTCGGCTCAGCGGCCAAGCTGCCCGCAGTCAGACCTGGATCACTTTCCCTCCATCAGCAGGATGTTAAGAGTCAGAACCCTGAGTGGTCTGCAAAGTGCGGCCCGAAAGAGAGGGTAGCAGTGCAGTTTAATAGTGCGTGGTATGGGGTAAAATTTGTCGTTTTCTCTGGAGGTATTACTATCCGGATTTGTCTGGTTGGGTTTGAATGAAAGCCAGGCTGGCATGAACTTGCTGCACCTGGAACTTTGCTGTTGTCGGTAATGGATCAGCAATTTTACTTGTCATTGTGCCGAGGAAATATAATTATGATAATGCACTGTTTGCTCTGATGCAGTTCTTAGATCTAACAGAGTGCGTTTAAAGCCTTTACATTTCATTATGAGTCCTTTCATCTCCTTTGATATGCAACATATTTTAAAGCAAGGAACACGAGTATTAATAGTAATTAACATAGAAAACCACTCATTTTTGTAACTGTCATTTTAAAGTTAATGTGGCTTTAATGTAATTATAGAATATTTAATTAATGGGTAAGAGTAAGAACTGAACGATCCATTTCAAGCAAATACAAGCATATATAATATATACTCAGTTGCCACTATATTAGGTACACTAATCAGAACTTATTTTAGTCCAAACCGTGATCTTTCCCTAAACTTAAAGGAGTGAACCAATGATGTTGTCCTGCTGTAAGTGGTATCATATTAGCAAACACTGCACTGACATAGAGGCATCAACAAAAAAGCATATTTTGTCTTTTAATTTGGAGATTTTTTTTTGTTAAATTAACAAGTGAGGCTACAAATATCAGTTTTGTGAAGTTACCTCTTAATTGTAACCGAAACCAGAGAAACATGTACATGTATGTATAGCAGTCGGATTAATCTAACTGTTGTGATCGCTTGAAAAGGTCTAAATTCTTCTGTAACCACAATCCTGAATTTTGTTTCTCCGTTCCCACGTTTTTTTGTTCAACCATCTTCTTTCAGGCTCTACAGAAGGAGAGTACACACCCCATTTACCAACCACTTTCTCATCAAAGTACCAAACTGCACGGATCGACTCTACTTACAGGAGTCAAGTGGAGTCTATATTTCAAAGGGGGACTGTGTTGTAGCTGAGGCAATTACAAACAAGCTTTCTCCCCCTGAAGAGCTGCCAACGAGTTACGCCTCCGTCAGCAGTTTTCTTCAGGGCTACTGTTGAAGCAATGCAACACTTTACAGTCTGATTTACCTTATTATGGTAATGACCAAAGTTTGTCTACCTGCCTCGGGGGAAGAGAAAAAAAAGAAACACTTGCCAAGTATTTATCCAGTGTAATCAAGGAGGCATCACTTGAAAGGATCAGAGACGTCTTGAAGCGGGGGAACAATGGAGGCTTCAAAGAGCAGGCAGGAGAAGACTGGGTAGAGGAGAAACACTGCAGCCTAACTTCCACTGCCCTCGAGCAGTAGAATAAAGCAAAACAGTAGGGAGGGATTATTAATTCACCGTGCTGGATTGCCAGTGTTTATCTCTTTTTAGTGTGGCCTGACATGTAACTCCCACCTGCAGCTAAAAGTTTGCTTGTTTGGCAGTCTTGGTACACTGAGCACAATAGATTATTTGTGAAGAACCTCACATGTATAAACAATCAATGTGAGATTGATGATGGGTGATAAAACAGTTACAATAAATATCAGCAACAGACATGTAATAAATTTACTGTAATAAAACATAAACAGATCATGATATGTCATCAGAGATTAAGGAAACATTAACATATTCAACAACGCTGCAGTCATGGTAGCTTGAAATTTCCATTCTGAGGTGGAATGACACTTTTTGTTTGCATGTTTCACATTAATTAGAGTTCAAATTAATGCCTAATGTTCAGCAAATGAGTCAGTGTCTGTTTATGAGTCGTAACAAATCATTAACAATCTTGTTATGGTTTTTCAATACCAGCAATTTACACTTCAGCCTTCCCACACTTGTCTGTATTGATTGCTGCGACGGTGAGGGACAGAAATACATTTTTGTTTCTTTACAAATAATATTTATCAAATGCAGAATGACCTTCGTGTTGTGGAAAAATCTATATCTAAACATGTGGAGTTCTGAACTGTGGAGACACAAGATACACTTAATGAAAACCTATTGTTGACATGAAGTATTGAAAATATTTAAACAAATATAATAATGTAATATACTGTATATAGTGCACTGTAAAAAAAAAGTGGATGCAGTTCATCTAAAGAAGAAAATTATTTCAACAAAACATTAGTAGTTGGTAAAAGTTTTTCAAAACTTTAGAGTTGGGCTCAAAATTACAAAATTTATTGCAGTAATTTGCCTTTAAATTTTGTTTTTGCAGTGTGCAATAAATCAACAAATGACCACGATATGTCATAAGAGATTAAAGAAACATGTTGAAACAAGTTGAAGCTTTTGCTCTGACAACAGCTCTACAGCCGCCATGTCCTCCTTTGAATTTTTTATTCTGGTCTATAACCTGAGTAGTATGTTAATGGAGTCTGGCGGGCGGTGAGGCAGGCTGTCACTGAACTCAAACTCTTGAGTGTGTATTTTCAAAGCAGTGACCTTTTGTTTTCAGGATAATGGGATTAACTTTACAATGACAAACAACAGACGAACAAACAAACAGCTGATCAAGTGAAGTGTGCTTGTTAAATTGCTGCAGCCTGCCCGAGCCTCCTCGAGTCTGGGGAGGAGAGGGCGGGAGGAAACATTTTGCTTCAGCCATAGGTCTTATATTAAACAGGATTCAAAGCTATTTAATTTACTGTCTATGGCTCCAACCCACTATCTGGGACTACAGTATTCATTTTTTGATGTGCAATTGTTACATATATCTCCTTTAATTCACAGTTCAGATCACATCTATAGCATTAACACCTCTTTTGGAGCACAGAGCAAAGTTTGGGTGAGTAGAAATATGGTGACCAGAGATGGTATCAGGTTAATGGAAAAGAGTCGACAAACTGGTTTGTTATTGAGGAGTTAAAATCCTCACTCCTCACTCATGCTCATTAACAGAACTCAGCAGGCAGATATGCCACTCCACCAGAAACATCTCTAAATGCACGGGTTCTAGAGATTATTTTTACAACATCTTCTGATGGTAAGTTAATTAAAATCGCCTTAATATGGGCGTAGGAAAAACAAATAATCAACCATGCCTTCAATTGTCAATATAATATCTTATCACACAAGCCTATAATGATAATGAAATGTTGCAGTTCCACTGAATATATTATATTATTTAAGTCAGAAAAGCAGTTGAAGACAAGCCTATTCAGTAAATGTAATGGTATATAATGTGAGGGTTTGTCAGTCGGGTCTTTTATCTCGAGCACAGTGAACCATTGTTTTCATTATGCTGTTGACTGGCCTTGGCACAGCCGCTGTACAAACATCCTTGACTCAATATTTTTCATACCAAGAAAATCAAGAAAGGTCAAAAGGTCACCTCAATGTTATTCAGCCCCCCACACACAAAGCCCACTCATTTATAGATTATATCTCGTTTGCAGTCAGCTTCTATAGTCCAGGTATGAATATGGACCTGAGTTGATAGGCTACTTATAAAACACACAAAAATAAATAGAATAAAATAAATTATAGTCTAACACACTAGCTGCAGCAGGTGCCTCCACGTGTATGTTTGCAGTAACAGAAGTAACAAATGATAACCCTGAAATGCTGGAGGAAAAAAAGCAAATGTGTGATGGCCACATGATCATGTGAACCATCCTTCCCATTTTCTCCCTCTTGAACAGTTTCATGGCTCGCTCTTGGGAAACATGTGGCTTTTCAGAAATGTTTTTAAATGCAGACCACTGAGAAAGGACTGACATTTACTCAGACACTGCTGGTATTTTCTCATTTTTAATTCATGTAATAGATCAGGCAGTGAATTTATTAATACCCTGTGTGTGAGGATGAGCATTTAAACACACATGCATGCAAACATGCATGTGTGTTTGAGTTCCATTTAACAGTATTGACAGTTCGCAGTCTTTCCATCAATTCATTGCTTAGATAAAGTGCAGTCGCAGGGAAGGGAAAAGCATTTACTCTCTGCTCAAAACGTCTTCGACTTTTCTTTTCAACGTCAGGACTTTCACCGAAACAAACTGAAAGTGACTGACATTTTTGCAGGTGTAACAAATGGTCATGCAAATGAGAAAATAGTCTGGGGATTCAACTGTGCTTTTGTCAAATTTACATATTGTTAAGAGTTCACAACAACTTTTAGGCAGGGTGACGTCAAGGACATGAAGCCGCACTACAGTCAAATTGAAAATGATGCTCTTGACAGACAGCTGACGGTCGCCCCTCTCTCCCCGGGACAACTGGGCTGCATTCTGGTGCATTATTGACGTAGTAAGTAATTCATAATTTTTCTTTTAACTTATTTGCAGGACCAGATAACTGGGGTTTATACTAAGACAATGAAAGAATGAACTGACATAGATAAACTTCATTTTTATGTATTGCCAACATGCTAAACCTACAGAGACTATTGGAAAATAATATTTACCACTGTGCTTTGTTGTGAGGTGGTATTCAAACTCATGCAAATAAAATGTGTACTTTAGCCACGTGAATAGAGAGAAGCAGAAAGATAAAGTAGACCGACCTTCTCACTAAACCCACAGAGAGGCTTATTGGAATCATTGATCATCGTGAGGTACCCTAATTGCTGAGGATAATAAAGAATTGATTGAGGCAGTCAAGAGGGAAAACACATCAACTGCATGCCAGCAATCTCTCTATGCGTGTGCCAAAGCACATGCATGCATGAAACTGATAAAATGTTTGCAAGATTTAAAAAGATCTGAACACATTACAAAAAAGAAATATGTTTAACAAGACACAGAAGATTTAATTAGCAAAAACAGGTAAACGCTATTCTTAAAAATACTGAAGCAACACCAGTGTGATTGATATTTCCTTGACTGCCCACCACCCACCACCCACAAATAAAACACGATTTAGGAAAAAATATGTATAATTTATATACAGAAAGAGATATCTTATCGAAACAGCCCAGCACCAGTTAGATTGATATCCTCTGGAGTTTGCAAAAAATATTTAGGAACAACATAGAGATATCTGGTTTTGCAAATAAAAGCTTCCTACAATATCTGCGCATTTGGTCAATAAATAATAAGTCCATTTGTTCATACAGGTATGTATCCCAAATGCCTGAATCACCTGATCCTTGGTTTGCAAAATCCAGCTTTTCAACAGAGGAACTTTCTCTTTCTGTTTTGCAAAAACTTTGCTCTGATGTCAGCACCATCCATCCTCCTTGTCAATGACTACATAGGCAAAGTTTTCCAACCCCTTTTACAACTACACCATAAGGCTTGGCATCAACGATTGCCCAGGACAAATAAACTCAAGTGTTTATCTCTGTTTGTGTGACTCTGTGTGACTGTGTGGCAGCTCTGATATCAAACACACTGCGTACAAGCAGTGGCATAAAAAATCTCAAATTTTAATACCAGGTGTAAATGGGGTGATAACCTACTCAGATTACCCACAAAGCCAACTTCCTTAAGGGAAAGGCTTGGCCAGCAGCCAGTAACACAGGTGCAGTTAGGCTGTGGGTGTGCTGACCTGACTTGGCCGTATTCAGATCCATTATTTAAGCAAAAGTACTACAATAATACCAATCCCACTCTAAAAATACTCCACTACAAACAAATTTTATGCATTCTAAATCTCACTAAGGTAAAAATGTGTAAATATGTATATGTATACAATATAATTGTCCCAATACCTGTACATTTTTTAAAGGGACACATTTTCTATTTTGGAAAAGTAATTTTGTCTGTCAGGCAAGTAAAATTGCTGCTTGTCTGAAGGATTTAACCAGAGAATCAGTCCAAGTACAAATAAAATCCAAAGGGGCAGGCAAGAAACTCAGTCCAGAAAACGGCAATAATCCAAAACACTGAGGGAGGAAATACAAGGCAAATACTGGAGCGCTTGACAGAAGGATGAAGACAAACTGGCAATTAAAAGAGGGAAACATACAGACTAAATACACCTTGAGGCTAATCATGGACACTTGAAACTAATCAGTGATCA
>JAJHUR010097028.1:0-26175 GCA_027495735.1 Lutjanus campechanus
TCATAAAAGACACTTTTAATATGAGGCTAGTTTTCCTCTCACAATAATTAAGGGTCCAAACAGCTTCACTCACTGTGGACCCCTATTGAACATGATGATTTGCAAAATAATTTTTGACTAAAATCTAGAACAAAGACAAGATATTTAATGTTGAAACTGATCAACTTTATTGTTTTTTGCAAATAAACCGGAGCGACAGAAACACCTGTTTGAGACGTCCACAGGTGAACAGGTGACAGGATCCTGACCAGGTGTTAAAGAACTAAACATGTTTAAATATATTTTAACATAAATATTAGTTATAAATGATCCAACATTGATTTAGCTGAATCTTTTGAGCTTCAGCTATGAAAGTTCACTTTAATGTTTCATGATGATCTTCATGGTGCTGCTGTGAGCTGCTGCCCTCTGCTGGACACAAACACCACTTATACTATGATAGACTGATCAGTTATCAATAACATATCAATATTTATTATATTCCTCAAGCAGATCCGCATGTTTAAGAGATGAACTATAAATCTCTGTGTACCTGCAATGTTTTGAACATGAGAATAAAGAGTCGTGTGCAGTTTCAGCTTCTTTAATCTTTGGTGTTAATGAGCTTTTTAATTCATAAATTCATGGCCACCGTCAGTCTCCTACAGGTTTGGAAGGGGAAGGTGAAGCAAAATGTTCAAGCTCACCACTAAGATGCCACTAGATCCTAACTGGTACTTTAAATAAAACTAACTAAAGGTAGGAAGACTCCTTTAGCGTAGGCTGAACATTTTAATTTAACTATTTGATCCTAAATTACTAATTGATTAATTGAATAATGTTGAATTGCTGCATACAAAACTGATTATTTTGATTTTGTGTTTAATAATTAAGATAAAATGAATTGATTTGTCTTAAACTGGGTGTGAATTGTCTCATATTTGATTTGATTCATTGCGAAGGTGTAAATTAAATTGATCTGCCTTGCATTTAAATTGGATTTGTCAACAGGAAGTCGGCCATGTTGGATTTTGTGTGAAAATTTTAATTTTCTAAACACATTTGAGGCCTTCAGGATGCCCAGAATGACAAAACTTTGCACAATGTTTCAATTTGTAAGTTTTTTTTAAATATGATTTTGTAATTGGGCTTTACTTTGGCTCCATAGTGCCCCCCAGAGACTTTCAGCATTTTTTAAAATCCTTGATATCATCAAAAACTAACAAAACCTGGCGCACACATCAGGAGTGGTGAAAGTTGTTGTCTGATGTGGTTTCTGGGGTGTCAAAATGGTTCTAATGGAATAATAACACAAAGAAAAGATTTTTTTTTTTTTTTTTGGTGTATCCATCAGCGCACATCACACACAACAGACGGAACAAGACAAAAACAACACAAAAAGACATAAGACAAAAAAATTACGTAGCAGACAATAGAAAAACAACATAAAAGATATTACAAGACAAAGACATGACGACAAAAATGTAGTAAAAGATAACAACACAAAAACAATGTGAAAGACATAACGAGACAAAAACAAAGTATAAGATAACATGACGAAAACGACATAAATGATGAAGACATAACAACATGTTGTTATGTCTTCATTAGTCTTTCAGTTTAACAGGTTTTCATTTCTAAGAACTGAAAGTTAAGGGACATGGAGGCTGAGTGATTTTCATTTCTGTGCCTGGAGGTGGAGGGATGGTGGTCATTTTTCTGTATGAATCTGTTGTGACTGAAGGTTTGGAGAACAGATGCCCGTCCAGCAATGTGAATCGAAATATATGAAATAAAATGCTAAAAAAAAAGAGAAAAGAACCACATTTTCATTATTTACCACAATAAATTCTAATGATTAATGAATGCTTAAAATAAGAAATTTTTAAAGTCCATCTGCTCTGTTCACATATCTCCATAGACTTGACGCAAATGCTTATTTCAGTTTCATCAAAAACATTTCAAGACAAGTTATACCTGTTCAGCAGCATTACAAACGTTATTTAAAGTGATGCAGGTGTTGAACATCACATCAAACCCACAACAGTATCGAGTGAAAATCAGCCCGAGTCAAAGAAACAGCTGAAAGATGGGGTGAGTAGCTGCTTCTGCATTTCATATCCTTGTAGAACGAAATAATAAGCATCATTACAATTTATTTATGGAGTCTACAACTGTGTTCATTCCCTTCTTTCTTTAGTTTCCTCTTTCTCTCTTCTATATTCTTGTTCTTCCTTCCTTCTTCCCTTTCAGGCAGGATCATTTTACGATTTAGATCACCTTTCTACTTTTTTTAATAATTATTAATGACTGACTGTTTTCTGGGCATTTTATCACACACTGCCAGTAATTATTACAATAATTTGGTGGAGAAATACTAAATCCATCTTCTTAGTTTGTTTTATTACGATTGATTTTCTTAAATTTATTTTATTTGTTGCTCAATGAGAAATAATCAGCTATGAAAACCTGTCATGCGTTTCCTCAGCGGTAGTCTTTCTTTCTTCTCTCCTTCACTTCCTCCTCACATTTTACATCTTTCTGCTTTCATTTTTCCATTGTTATCTCTACATTTCCTGCCTTTCATCCTTCCTGTCCTCCTCGTTCTCCTGTCTCGCTCCATTTCTTCCCTTTTTTTTCCACCCTCTTCCTTCCTTACTTCTTTTCAGTCACCTTTTCCTGTCTTACCTCATCCTCCTTTTGTCTTTTCTTTCTTCCTTGTGTCCTCCCCTTCTTCTTTTCCCTCTCTTTCCCTTTTTTATTTCCCTCTGTCACTTTAGAAAAATCACACAATACTGCCACAACGAAGGCTCGCCTCTGCACCGCCTTCGTTTTTAGTTGTGACCAGCAGCTTCGTAAACTGGTTGGTCCTCCAAAATTCCCGAGCATCTGGCTGCCGCAGTTTTCACACTGGGAGGGTGGACTTAGATATAGAGGTCGAGTGTGCGTGTGTAAAGGTGAGTTTAATGTTGGTGTCAGCTGACTAAAGAGGGCGTGGAGTGGCCTATCATGATAAGGTGCATAACTTTTAAATGGATTCAGAGTCACACAAGATTTAGTGGAAAATTGGTCATGAGCCCAAAGGACAGCTCATTAACTGCTCATGACAACTGGCTACAAAGGGGGCGGGGCAGTGGGCGTGGTCTTTAACCAAAACGTGTATAACTTTGAATGGATTCATGTGACATGACCAAACTAATGAACAATTTGTCATAGACTCTTATCAGAGGCATCGCTGCACCCAGCAGAGAGTTCCTGTTCCGATATTAATGTTTGCCCCGCCCCCTAGCTGATTAACCACGCCCCTTGCACAACTATTTCTCATATTTGTTCTCACAAGGGTCAATTACAGCAGCTTACGCACACCACACAGATCCAAAGAATATAAGTGTTGATTACTTGTGTTGAGTAATTGTGGCCAGTGTTGGACAAGATACTGAAAATTAGTAACTAGTTACTGCTCTCAAAAAGTAACTTAATTACTATCTGAGTTACATGACAACAGTTGTGCACAGCTGCCTAAAAACAGGGTCTGTGTCAACTTACCTCACTCTCCCCTATCTAAGTAATTCAAAGCGTACGTGTACTTTAGTTGTTTGGTGTATGTTGTAATGCAGTGTGTTTGGATTTTTTGTTAGTTATTTCTTGTTTTATTTTGTAATCCTGGTCCTCCCTCATGTGTCTTGACTTTACTTCCTGTCTTTGTCCTTTTCCTGCTTGTATCGGTTACCTTTTTTCCCACCACCTGCCTGGTTAGTTCCACCTGTATCTGATTAGTTGCTTGTCAGTTTAGGCCTTGTGTTTCTCTGTTTCTGAGTCAGCTCGTCGTTTGTTCGTCATGTTGAGAATTCCCGCCCTCTCTGTGTTTTCCCTGCCATTTGGGGCTTTTCTGTGTTTTGGAGGGTCCTATTTTCCATGAAACTCTGCTGCTCATTTACTTTTTTGTCTTGAAATCACCTTGAACTCTTTCTGCTTAGTTGAACAGTTTGAAATTATGCCTCAGCATCATGCGTAATAATGCTTTACAGAACCCCATATGCATATATGAACATTTGTCCATGTTGCTGACAACCCTTTTTTTTCAATCAGCTAAAATCAGTTGAAATGAGGAACGTTTCATGTTGCCATCGGAGATGTTATCAGAGGGTTTTACACTACGCTGCAATTTAATTTCACCTGAGTTTCAACCAATTACAGTTGGGTGTAAGTTTCACCTTGTAAATCCTGCCGACTCTCATCCAAACCATTTCACACTTGGCTGCAAACAGTCCCAACAGATCCATGGCATCTGTAAACGCATTTCTGCTGTAGACGCAATTCTGAGGCTCCCAAAGCAGACGCTCTCCTAACCCCAGATACTTCCTGACATCCTGTACACGAATATCACAATAGGCAATAGATCTGGTGGAGTCCAACAGATCAAAAGATGACTTGTAGCACCTGCCCCAGTACCCCGTGTTCTCATGCTACCCACCAAGGGATTCCCCAGGGTACACTGCCGTATGGCATTTTACATGCCCCAGGCAAGGGGGCAAGCCTTATTGTTGACCCCTAGCGACTGCAGAAGCTGCAGCCCTTATTACTAAGAAGGTTTTCACATACAGTGAATTTGCATTGGTGTTTTGGTGCTTCACAATATACAAAGTAAGAGGAAAGAAAAAGAAAACTTAAGTATGGCAGAAGTCAAGAATCATCATCTCTATGAAATGCTTCATACTTCATTCTTTCCTTATTTCTTTTTCTTTCACACATCAGATTGTATTGTATGAACCTACTGATGATGTCCTTCAACATTTATTTATTTTATTTTATTCTCTATCAGTGCTGCTCAGAGTCAAACAACACTGGAGTCCAAACTGGAGGCCCTGCAGTGCCACTTCACCTGGGATCTGGATCTCAGCAGGAATAGACTGTTTCATCTCATACACAAGCTGGAGGACATCGGCACCAAGGAGGGAAACTGCTGGCTGGGTCACATTTACAACCTGCGGGGGTACATTCAGTACAAGCTGGGGTTCACCGAAGATGCCCAGATTTTGTTCAACAAGGCTGCAGAGGCCTTCAGCCAGACAAGAAACTCAGATGAGGGTCCCTGGTTAGTGGTGAACTATGGGAACCTGGCTTGGCTGCACCACCACCTGGGAGAACAAGAGGAGAGTCAGGCTTACCTGTCAAAGGTCGACGCCATGATGAAAGAATATCCATCTCCATCCCAGGATGAGCTCCATCCAGAGATCTACGCTGAAAAAGCCTGGACCCTGATGAAGTTCAGTGCAGACAAAAAGAAGTTGGCTGCAGATTATTTCCAGAGAGCCATCAGGATGCAGCCAGACATGGTGGAGTGGAACTCCAGCTATGTCATAGCCTTATTCAAACACTTTAATGATCACTACAGAGGGCTGGAGGCTGACATCGTGGAGAAAATGAGAATTGCCAAGCAACAGGATCCAGAGAACTTGTACCTCACTGTACACTACCTTGAGCAATGTGCTAAGAAAGGAGAAAGAATTGAAGACGAAGCACGTGAGTTAGCTAGAAATGTTTCAAGAAATCCTGTCAGCAGCTACAGCGGTATGAAAACATTACTTTGGGTTTTCATGAGCTATGTATCTGTCAATGAGGCCATTGGTTTGGCAGAGGAAGCTCTGAGAAAACATCCAGATGTTCGTTATCTGAAAAGATGTGTTGCACTCTGTTATAAATGGAAGATCTTTTATTTCAGTAAGAGTCGCCCAGAGCAAAGCACGGTAGACAGAGCAATCAGTATCCATGAGGAGGTGGTTTCTCTTTACCCTAATCCTTCACTTGAGAAGAAAGTAGACCTCGCAAATATGTATGCAAAGTCAAATCACAGTCAGGCTAAAGCTGAGGAGATATACCAGGAACTGCTAGAAAGTGATCTGGAACCTACAGACAAACAGATGCTCTACAACAGCTATGCAATCTATAAATACTTTGATCAACACGATTACGATGGGTCAATACAATATCACATGAAGGCAGCAGAGATACCACAACAATCCTACTTCCGTGAGAGCAGCATCAGAGCTCTGCGGAAGATTAAGAACAAAGGCAGGAGCCCAATGTGTGGAGAAATAGAGGAGCTTCTGGAAAACCTGCAAGAGCCGTAGTGTTTTTACCAGCACTGGTTTTAAATCCAGAAAAATATGTTGGTATTGCATTACCTAACAAAATCTGTACATACTCCTTAATTTCATTACAATACATATTTGAAAAACTTTGGAAAAGATTTGTGGAAACTGTGTCCAAGTTTGGTTTTTTGGTGGGCCAAAAGGCGAGTATTACAGTAATTAGGTCCCACAGAAAGGACTTTTTTGGTTGTGAAGGAGTTTATTAATTCTTCTTAATTTTTTTCTGATATCTTGCAGCTGTTCAACTGTTGTTGATTTTGATAGTTTTTTTTTTTTATGTTTTTGATGGCCGGGTACCTTTACTTGTTGCTAATGTAGCTAATTGCTACTGCAAACTCCGCAAATCACCGATGAGAGCAGCGGGAAGACATCACAGGGAAGACCAGAAGAAATTTTGTTCATAATCCAGTTTTTCCATAAAATATGATCAGGTTTCACCAAATTCAGTGAATTCTTGTTTCATTTATGTTCTGATAAGTAATTTGATGAGTCAAACTCAGTGTCCCATATCGCTATTTTCTTTGCTGAGTTACTTTAACTGCCATATTCTGTTAAGGACATCAGCAAAAGGATGAGAGGTGGTGCTGAGTAGCAGATCTATCTCAGAGCTAACTAGCCAGCTAGTGGCTAAACAAGCTAACAATTAAAACCATCTGTCTATCAGGAAACCCTTTAATATGTATTCTGAAGCTTGAGGCAGAGCAGCCAGAGGACGTCACAGGGAAACCCACAAAATGTTTTCTTTACCAAATATAATCCAGTTTCACCAAAATCAGCAAATAAAGGGCTGTTTTTCTTTAGTAATGTATTTTCAGTTTATATAGGATCATAACAGACTCTGTATGGACTTTGTTTTGCTGTGCAAAAAATAAAACTGATGATGTAATGATGTAATTGATGACGTAATTGTTAATTTGATGTATAACCTGAATTTTATCTCCAGATGCAGCTGATTGTGTTTGTAGAAAGTATGTTAACCTGTGTCTCAGTTCAGTCCTCTCAGTGTTGTACACAGGCTGCAAATGAATTTCAATCAAACTGTAACTTTCGAAATTTACTGCTTAGATGATATTCTAAGATATCGTTTATTGAGACAAGAATAATTTACACAAAAAACAGAGTAACATTACTCGCACAGAATCCACTGTACATTTATTTTATGAATGTATGTTTGTTTGTTTTTTCTCGATTGTTGTCATTGTTTTTATTGTGGGAACAAGTATTTAGGTAGATATCATGTTTTTATTTTAAATCTTTTAATTATACATGGCAAGTTTTACGTCCGGCCTACACCATGAGTTAAGGGTCTTGACTGATTGAGCACTATGAAAAACCTACCGCGCAACTCCGTGACAATAAGTGATTCCTTTTGTTAATATAATGAGTTCAACGGTCATAAAATGGTAGCGGTGCCAGGGGAGCATCTAGATCAGTATTGGATGATTTAATTTAAATTATATATATGAAGTTGTGGCTGGTCGGAAGTTTGGAAGCTCCGATGTCCAAGTGCAAGTGAATGCAGCAAGAGATGATGCTCCCTATACACGCTTCAATTTCAATTTAACTTCATGCATATGGTTTCATGATCTGTTCTGCACATTTTAAACAAAGTGATGGGCTTGTGTTCAATCAAAAAAGACATGCATTTGGAAAAATGTTTGAAGAGTTGGAAATAAAAGAATTGATTAATTTCTGATGTCACCAGTATACCTCTACACAGCTTTACTCATGTACCACAATAATGTAATATTTTCAAGGTAAATATCTTCCAAGAAAATATTTATATGTGATTAAAATCGGCATATATATTTTTGCCACCCCTTCAATTCTTCATGCCACCCTCTTGCCCCCACATAAATATTTCTCCAGATCCGCCCCTGAGTGGTGCAGCACATAGGGATGAGGGTGTGAAGTGTGTGAGTAGGTTTCTATTTAGATGAGAAGAAAGTCAAAGTTTAAGCCGAGACTGATTTGTTTCCTTTCACTTTCTCAGAAAACACTTGTCTGCTCATTGCATTTCTCCATAGACTTTATATATGTGAGGAAAAGTTGGTTTCAGTTTCATTTATGACCAAATCAAGTTATTTTAAGTTCAAGTTAGATTATTTATAGCTGAGCAGAAGTTCGGCATCGCAGATGTTGTTCAAGTGAACCAACAGCAGCATCAAGAGCAAAAATCAGCCTGAGTCAAAGAAACAGCTGAACGATGAGGTGAGTGTCTGCTTCTACATTTCATATCATTGTAGGAGTAAATAATAAATATCATTATAATTTATTTACCAAAAAAGTCAGTGACATTGTGTTCATTCTCTTCTTTCTTTATTCTTATTTTTCTCCCTTATTCTTATTCATTTTTCTCCCCTTGATGTTTCTTGTTCTTTTTTCCTTCTTTCTGTCAGGCAGGCATTTTAAAATTTATATTATCTCTACTTTTCTAATAATTATTATGGACTGATTGTTTTTTGAACATCGCACACCGCCAGAAATATAATTCTGGTTTAAAAATACTATATCCATTTATTTTGTTTGTTTCATTATTAATTATTTTCCACACATTTATTGTATTTTAGTTTTTGTTCAACAGGAAAGAATCAGCCATAAAAATCTGTAATGTGTTTCTCCTTGGTGGTTGTTGGTTCTTTCCTTGTTTTGTGCTTTGCTTATTTCTTCCTTCTCTTCTTCACAGAGAAAAAAAAAGATGAGGTGACTTAAAATTTCAAGGCAACGCACTGCAATAGATTTTTGAGTTTTGAGCCCAACTCAAACTGTTAAGCTTTGAAACAAACTTTAAAAAGTTTTGTTGACCTATAATCTTAAATTGAGATAATTTACTTTTCTTCTTTAGATAAATTTGAATCTTTGAGTTTTGGAAACTTAAAGAAAAAAAAAGAGTGAGCTGCAAACCTGATTTGTCGTTATAAATTCCTGGAAAATTAAATAATTTCAATGAAAATATTAAAAAATTTAACATTTATTTTCACTTATTTATTATTTTTAAATACAATGTTTTGAGTTTCTAAAATTCAAAGCTTTAAGTTTATCTTAAGAAATAAATTATCTCAACAAAAGATCAGTAGTTGGTAAAACTTTTTCAGAACTTCTGGGCTCAAAACTCAAAAGTCTTCTGCACTCTGTTGCCTTGAAATTCTGAATTTTCTCAGCTTTTTTGTTTTTACAATGTCTTCCTCTTTCCTCATCCATTATTTCATTATCTCCTCATTTCCTCCCTTACTCCATTTCTTTCCCTTTTTTTCCTTCCTTACCTCTTTCAGCCACCTTTTCTTACCTCATCATCACTTTTCCTCCCTTTTCAGTTTTTATTTCTTTCTCCTGTTACTGTTGCACTTTTTGCACACAGATCACATACGCCGGGTATATTTTCAATAGAAAAGCATACCCTTTTCTTATTTCTTATTTCACTGTTTTATTTCCATTTAATTCTCTGCCTTATTTTTGTGTTTAGTCAACTACTTTAATCTGCTCATCTTGCTTTTCCTGTCAGTTTTCTCACCACGATCACACCGGACGTTGCCCCACCCTGCCTCTCTCTGTTTTTCTCTCCCTGCATGTGTCTGATTGGTTGACTTTCCTTATCAGCAGGATGTTGTGGAAAGTCACCCAAACAACACAACTTACATTTTGGAATTCTTCGCTGCAGTAACTTTACTTCCAGCCAAACTTATGTTACCACTACATTTGCATTTGTTATGTGGGGGCTTTAAACAGGAGGAGGATAGTCTGCATAGCTTGTTTCATATCTGAAGTTTGACAGTCAGTCAGATCCTTCCTTCCAGCACCCTGAAGTAAACTTTAGCCTGGGTGGCTGAGCAGTGTGATACCCCAATAACTGAAGCACAACCACTCGTTCCCATTTTTGAAAATGGGAACCACCACCCTAGGATTCCACTTTACAGGTACTGTCTCTGACCTAAACACAACACCAAAGAGGCGTGTCAACCATGGCAACCCAACAATGTCCAGAGCCTTCAGCATCTGATGGCGAATCTCATCCACACCCAGTTCCTGGCCACCAAGGAGCTTTCTTTTGCCAGGGATAAGGGTGAGGCTTCCCCTAGTCTTCATCCTCTGCCTCTTCCACAGGGGACATGTTAGTCAGCTTCAGGAACTCCCCAAAGTGCTATTTCCACCTCGCGACAATACAGTCTGAGCGGCGCTCTTTTTCCTCTGCCTGAGTCATCGAATAGTTTGCAAGAAATTCAATGAGGTCAACCTGTTTTGAAGCAGACTTTTTATATCATTGTTCTATTCAATGCTTCATACTCCCTTCTTTCTTTCTTTCTTTGCTCATTCCTTCCTTACAGTCCTTATCCAAACATGCTATACATCAGAGTGTATTCTATGAACCTACTGATGATGTGCTTTAACATTTCTTAATTTTATTCTCCATCAGTGCTGCTCAGAGTCAAACAACACTGGAGTCCAAACTGGAGGCCCTGCAGTGCCACTTCACCTGGGATCTGGACCTCAACAGGAAGAGACTGTTACGTCTCAGAGACAAGCTGGAGGACATTGGCACCGAGGAGGGAAACTGCTGGCTGGGTCACATTTACAACCTGCGGGGGTACATTCAGTACGAGCTGGGGTCCACCAAGGACGCCCAGAGTTTGTTCAACAAGGCTGCAGAGGCCTTCAGCCATACAAGAAACTCAGATGAGGGTCCCTGGTTAGTGGTGAACTACGGGAACCTGGCTTGGCTGCACCACCACCTGGGAGAACAAGAGGAGAGTCAGGCTTACCTGTCAAAGGTCGACGCCATGATGAAAGAATGTCCATCTCCATCCCAGGATGAGCTCCATCCAGAGATCTACGCTGAAAAAGCCTGGACCCTGATGAAGTTCAGTGCAGACAAAAAGCTGTTGGCTGCAGATTATTTCCAGAGAGCCATCAGGATGCAGCCGGACATGGTGGAGTGGAAGTCCAGCTATGTCATAGCCTTATTCAAACGCTTTAATGATTACTACAGAAGGCTGGACGCTGACATCGTGGAGAAAATGAGAACTGCCAAACAACAGGATCCAGAGAACTTGTACCTCGCTGTACACTACCTTAAGCAATGTGCTAAGAAAGGAGAAAGAATTGAAAATGAAGCATGTGAGTTAGCTAGAAAGGTGCTGAGAAATCCTGTAAGCAGCTACAGCGGTATGAAAACATTACTTTGGGTTTTCATGAGCTATGTATCTGTCAATGAGGCCATTGGTTTGGCAGAGGAAGCTCTGAAAAAACATCCAGATGTTCGTTATCTGAAGAGATGTGTTGCACTCTGTTATAAATGGGTGATTTTTTCCAGGGGTAGTCACCCAGAGCAAAGCACAGTAGACAGAGCAATCAGTCTCCATGAGGAGGTGGTTTCTCTTTACCCTCATTCTCCGTTTGCGAAGAAAATAGACCTCGCAAATATGTATGCAAAGTCAAATCACAGTCAGGCTAAAGCTGAGGAGATATACCAGGAAATGCTAGAGAGTGATCTGGAGCCTGCAGACAAACAGATGCTGTACAACAGCTATGCAAACTATAAATATTTTGATCGACACGATTACAATGGGTCAATACAATATCACATGAAGGCAGCAGAGATACCACAACAATCCTACTTCTGTGAGAGCAGCATCAGAACTCTGCAGAAGATTAAGAACAATGGCTGGAACCCAATGTGAAGAGAAATAGAGGCGTTTCTGAAAAACGTGCAAGAGCCGTAGTGTTTGTTGACACAAGTGCCGTGCACTCCAGTGTTTTGAACTAACTAGCATTTAGCAGCCAAAAGCTAACAACAAGTAAAGCATCGGCAAACTCTGCAAGTCATAGACGGTTCAGACTGAAGTCCTGGTTATTGGTCCAGATCACATCTCCAGTGATGTCACTCCTCAGCTTGGTCCACTAGAAACTAACCTGAAACACTAAAACTAAAAACTTGGGAGCTGCTTTTGATCAATACCTCAACTTCAACCAGCACAGTAAGAATCTTGTCCAATCATGTTATTTACAAATTCAAACTATTCCTAAAATTGAACCGCTTCCCGCTTAGATTAATGTAACTTATTATTTTCTTGTCTAAATGGTGCAGCAGTTGCTTGTTATAAGTACAGGACTCCTCACAAACACTCGGCGTAGGGAACACATCGCCCCGGTCCTCGCATGACTACATTGGCTCCCCATCTGGTGCAAAATTCAATTTAAGATCCTACTGATTTTAAAGTCCTTCAGAACTCTCAACCCCTCATGCTGCCTCAAGACCCCCTCAGGTCACAGGATCAGATTTTGTTAAAAGTGCCGACAACAAAAAGAGAAAACACCTTTACTGTTTTGGCTCCAACATTATGGAACAAACTCCACCTTGACATCAGAGCGGCTTGTACAGAGTCGCATTTGTATCATTTTTGTATGATTTTGTATGATTTTTATGATGTTTATGCAAATTCTGAGTATATTTAAATATTTTAATGTCCTATCCATTTTTTTAGCATCTTCTGGCCATGCTGTGCTCTTAAATTGTGGTTTTATTTTTCTATATTTTAACTTGTCAAACACCTTGTAACTCTGGTTTTGAAAGGCACTTTATCAATACAACTTAATAATACAATTATTATTATTATTATCATCATTATATATTTGCATTGAAAAACTGTCAGCAGTGGTATATATAAGCTGAATCATTCAAAGACAGTACCATGGACTGTGGATATCCTTAAATGGATCCAAAAATAATAATTTAATTGACTGAATTATGGTAATAAGAACATAAAACTGATGTAACTGCAACTGAATATATTCATAGAAAGTATGATAAGCTGTTGTCTCAATACTGTACTCAAACTAATAAATATACATTATGTACACTAAGAAATCTTCATTGAGTGATTTATTTTGCTGGTTACAGTCCTCACAGTGCTGTACACAGTCTGCAAATTAATTTTAATCAAACTACAACTTTTGAAATTTTCTGCTGATGCTACACAGCCAAGAACACGAAGCTCGCTCTGGTGCAACACATTCAATTTTCCTTAAAAAAATATGAAAATTACAGTTTAGTTCAGATGTGTTCTTTATGCCGTACATACATAACCTTTTTTTTTTTTACATGGGGGGCTCAAGTGGGGCACTGACTTATGCAGGGGTGACATGAAGTACCTACAAATGCACACAGACATACATGCATGCCTCTGTCTCTCTGTCAAACTGACAGCAGATTGTCTGTGAACAGTATGATGTGACACTCTGCAGTGTTTCACACACAGAGACGGACTTTATTTGTGCGGATACCCAGATATAGTTTGTAACCAACTTTGGCATTTTTATTTTTTTAATCAGTCTGAAAGGATGACGGCATCTGCGATTGATTAGAGACCAATCTGTCCTCCTCCTCCTCCTCCCTCACCTGTTCGCTCTGCTGTGAGAAGGTCTGACAGTTTCTGACAGAGAAACACAGACTCCTGTTTAATGTAAAAGCCTCCTTACACAGTTGTTTAATCTTATAAGAGCAGCTGGTTGGTGTCATTCAGCATCACGTTAGCATCACACTCAACACTATGGCACCAAATGGACTTAAGATGATTTCAGTCTAAAATGTTTTTTGGGTTAGAATGTACATTTTGTGTGTGTTTTTCATGTAAGGTACAGTTTCAATATTGAAAGATGACCAGTAATAATGCTTTGAGAAACATAATGTTGTATGGAAGGGGGTTATCTGTAATTGATATCTATATTGTAAGGCATGGAAAAAGAAAAGTGATTAGTCCTTGAATAATTGCATTATAATGCAGAACAAAAAAAAAGTTTTTTTAAATTTTATTTTTAAAAATGTGTGTAATAAGTTGTAGGTGAGCAGCATGTCGCCTGTCCTCAATGACCATCATTAGCTTTTCACTGAAAAACAAACAAATAAAAATTGCAATTAATGCCAATTTGTTTCTGCTAATATAATCATATGTTTGTCTACTTTAATTAAAATTGTATTTTTCTGAAAAAAAAGACATGAATTATCCATGAAACTGCAATATTTGCACAGGTTCCCCTGTTTGTTTTCAACCCCATCACACACTGTACTGTTTACCTCCTGTGAAAATAATGGATCAGGTCCTGTGACATCAGAGTTGAGGAAGTGACATCACACAAGTCTTGAATAACATGCTGCAAAGAAAGTACACAATCTCTTTTTCTTACCAATATTTTGTTGTTTTTGTTTTCAGGTTGAGATTCTCAGGCTCAGCAGTTCAACTCTGTTTTATGAATAAATTAAACTTTTATTTAATTGTTTTGTTTTTTTTTAAGTTATTTTGACAGTTCTTGGAAAACTTTTCATTCTTGGTTGAGTCTGTGGTTCATTGATTGCCGTGTCAGTTCATGTCCGTAGCTGTGAAGGCCTGATTTTTGTGGAGTTTTTATCCTTCAGTGAGGCGACTCTGCCCACATCCCTGACAGACTGGTGAGGAGCGCCCTCTAGTGGCAAAAATCTAACATGAATCAGCTGTTCTGTGACGCTGCTACAGTCAAAGACAGACTTTTAACTGTTTGTCAATTAATCACAGAAACAACAGGGGATGCTAAAACATAACAGACACTGAAAAACCTTCAGTCTACATCATACAAGAGAAACTCAGGGAGAAACTGGTCATATACTCAGAACAGTAAATCCTGTCAGACTGCATGAATTAGCAAAAACACAGGAATGCAGCACACATATTAGCCCACATACCTGTACATATGAAACTATATTACCAAAGAAATACTTCACCAACAAAACAATGATATAGATATAAGATCATCACCTGATCTGAAACTATCTGTGAGAGCTCGAGTGGCCACTATTGCAGAGTGCTGCCCTTAAAGAGTTTATAAACTCTACTATGACTGTTAATGAACCACTGAAACTACTACTACTGTTAAGTAGTTTAGGAGTCTGTGGCTCACTCAAGTCATCAGAGAACAAAGGTCGGGGTTCAGAGTGGCAGAGAGAAAACGGTTCAAATCCAGAGAGTCCACTGACCTCAGTCACTATCAAGGTCTACTAGCATCATTTTCCTCCAGATTAAAAACTGTTATGACCGCTGACTATCAGAACAAGATCTGTGGCACCACAGACACTCTGAAAATGTTCTCCACTTTTAACTCACTCCTCCACCTCAAATTGTTTGTTATGAAAAACTACCCAGGGGTGTTTGTCTCTCCTTTGTGGGGTTTGATTCTGATTAGGCCCTTTTTGTCCCCGTGAACTTGAAGACAAACTGGCACCTGGATTTGACTGAGATTTTGCTTTGAGAGATACATTATTAATTTATTTGAGATGAAGAATTTTACAGAATATTTATTTTGGAGTTTACTGAAAATGACTCTCTCTCTCTGGTTAAATGTGGTTTTTCATTGACAACTACTCAAACTACCATGACGTGAAAATCTTTTTATAGACGAGGCCTCATCCAACAGAGTTTTTCCCACAATTTGAAATGTATTTACCCACATTCATCTTTTTGACATGTTTTCTTATTTTATTCTAGTCTGCTGACCTATATTTTCTATTTTTTTTCAGTTGACCTATCGTCACTAATACGGAGGCCCGGCATGGCCCAGCTCGGTTCATCACTCCAGAATCTTTCAGGCCTCTTCTCTTTTTCAGCAATCAACCAAAACCAAAACATTTCTCTTTTGGACAGTTTTGAGGAAATGCTAAAAAAGGATAAAGGTCCTAAGTATTTAAACTTGAACCATGAGGATTGCTCTTGACCAATCAGAAGAGAGCAGGGTTTCCTGGGGTAGCTTGAGGACCAGGGTCATTGAATACTCATTAGGCAATAAAGACTAGATAGTCCTAAGGATCTTTTGGTTTAACATTAGACCTGGTGTTTTAGGGGAGGGATATATCTTTCAGGGATGTGGTTCTCAGTTATGGTGTCTTTTCTTATGATTGACCCAGAATGCATTTGGGCCTCATTGATATTTGGGAATGCCTTTGGGGGCTTATATTTAGTTTTTAATGGGTTTTTTCAGCCCTTTTGCCTTGGTGAACCTTTAGGGGCCTTGATGGGCTCCGGATGTTGCCGTTTTTATATAAATACTTATTTACAGGGCTGTTTGGCCCGTTTTTCATGGTCTTGGGGGCGTGTCCTATTCTGTGACATGACAGATCCTTCCCCTTTTCCACTGTGGGGAGAACCTGCTTGATTTTCGGTGGGTAATTGTGCTTTTTGGGATACATGTGACATATCATTTCGTTCAGTGAATCATGGGCTTTTTATATTTGTGGGGGTGGGGGCTCTTGGACTGATGGTTGGATTCTTACAAGCAAAAGAAGGATGGGGTGGGCGCACTGCGGGTGTGGTGGTCCAGGGCATCAGGACCTTGATCGTGGCCCAGTTTTCTATGGGGATTAGCCCCAGTCATGCAACAGTCCATATTGCACGACACACGTTCTAATTGACCGTTAATGGGGTTTCAATTTGTTACTTCCCTTACTTCCCTTCCTTGTAAATTAGCATTTTTGCTAACTCTGGTATATTTACATCATGTATTATGAACTGTTGTTCATTAATGTGCTCTGTCTCTCTTAAATAAATAAATAAACATGGCAGCGCAACATGGTCTGCATGGAAAAGGACCCGCATTCTCTGTAGATAAGCGCTCATTCCAAGGTGACAAAAATACAACAATTCTTATTTTCAGGTGATTATACACTAATGAAAACATACTTATGGATATTATATAAAATTTCTGCTAAAAAATCCCTGTAAATTTTACACGCTTGACCTTTAAAGAAGAGTACTTTTCTATTTCGTAAACCTTATCTTGTGGGGAACTTTGTTTTTTATCATTGGTTTTATTTACCTTTGAGTTTTCAATACAATGTGTTGTAGTTTGGCTGATAACTGTGTATACAGTAGGCAAATTCGGCAAAGTACCAGAAGTTAACAAGCTGCCATTACTGCAGTGGCATCTCCCCACAGTATGAGCGCAAATTAATGCAAGCTGACATAAGTTTACAATATTCTTCTTCTACACTCAATTTTCATGTAAAGTTACTTTTGACAACAATGTCAAGGAAGTTGGGAAGAGCCTGTGCAGCTCAGCTGCTCCATCCTCCACCTTCTTCTTGTAAATCTTGTAAAAGTCTCGCAAATTTCTCTTCTAGACCCAACCAGTAGACACACAGAGTGACGGACACGATGCACCACCGCAGCAATGGCAGCGCCACTGAAGAGCAACCGTGGTAAGTGTTTTGTGCACTGGTGGTATTTTAATGAATATGACAATCATTACTTGAATCCTTGAATATTGATAGTATTTCCTGGAGCTTACTTCTTTTAACCGATCTTATACTGGTGAAGTATACTTGAAGTTTTACATGCTATACTTTTACTAAACTTTTTTTTATAATTGATTTGTTCCCACCTACAGCTGTTATTGCCCCCCTGCTCAGAGAAGGGCTGATCTCTTTGAATTATCTCTCCCAATGTCTCTTAAATCCTGAGGATTTGTGGAGTTTTTCCCTGCCTCCTTAGAGAGTTTGCACCTGCTTGGGAGCCACTTTTGATGTGGGCCTGTGGGCTGCATGTGATGCTGGACTTATAACATTAAACACATCTCCATGTTTGGTTCCACTTCAGTCTGATTTATCATTAATACAAGTTTACCCTCTGGTGGAAGAGTTTGGATTTGTTTGCAAAAGCATTCAGGAACAGCAGTGTGCTTATCATGTGATTATCTGATCCTGTCAGATAGTATTGAGTGGATTCACAGTCAGTGTTTTGTTTTTGTTGAACTCTTTGCATAGTATATGCATATCTGCTCTACATGTTTGCATGTTTTGTAAACACCTCACACAGCTGCGAGTTTATCTTTTGACCATGAACTCATTTTTTTCATGTCTAATCCAATGAGAATATTTGTTGAATTGAAAGGTCATCTCAAGTAGTAACGTGAAGTAGGAAGAATATTTCTTTGAGTTTCCTTCGGTGTTTCAGTCACACTGATCCTGACGGTTCACATTCTTCTGCTGACACAGGCAGGGACAGAAGGGGGTTGACTGAAACACTCTCCAAAACAAGGTTTCAAAAACATTTTTTAAACAAAACTCAAGATATGAATAGGCTAATATCATCCTGTCACAATGGACTTCAAGGAATGTCAGTTATACAAGTGATACTTAACATTTTAAAAACAAAGAGCAAACAAAAACAACTCAGAAGTGAAATAATCTCCTTTTTGATATAGAAAAATTAATAGAATCAATGACCAAGGCTTTGTTTATTGATGGATGATAATAAAAAAGGTAGACTTGATACAAATAAGTATGTGGGGAAAAATATGCATCCATAGTTATACAGTATCTCCTTCTTCTACTCTATTCCACTCCTGCGTCACTCCCAAGCCTAACCTGTTCAGCCTGTCTGGGATGACAAGAGTGGGTGGATGAATTCTGCAACAGCAGATTGAACAGTAGGCTGAGGAGGACGACAGGTATTTTCTAGTGAAGGATCTGAATTCACAATATATAATATTTTTATTGATTTTCTTAAAGTTTAATGCCTCTTTTTAATAACAGGTTGAGCAGGTGGAGCAGGAGGCCATGGACAGCACAGAGGACCTTGAGTCTCTCATGGAGGACATGGACTACATCCCCGGCCACTTCCACCTGGAACTCAACCTCAACTGTGACCCTGTAGGGCCTGCGAGGCTGAGACTCAGGGACACTTACCTGAAGCAGGAGAGCCTGCGAGGTGAGCTGGAGGCTGAAGCTGGGTATCTGCAGTACGCGGTCCGAAATCTGCTGGGTCTGCTGGCTTTTCACCTCGAACAGCTGGACATAGCTGAGGAAATATTCAGGTGAGAATATTAACTTTTTATCCTTTTTTAAAGGCAGAATATTCATTCAGCAAGAGGCCTGATTTTGGGACACTTGATCCATCATTTCACAAGCGATCATGACTAATCATGTGTTTATAAGATTCTGTACAACGCCTAGCAACACATGTTGAAATGTGTTTTACCACATAGCAAAACATCAACCCATACTATTGTAAATCCTTTAACAGTAATCTTAATTGCAAGATCCTGAATAACAAACATGCTGCAAAGATGACTATGCACACTGTTTGTTTGGCTCAGACAAATAATATCAACAGGCAAGATCCACAAAAATATGAATTGCACCAGTAAGATTAACACATTGATATCTTTATTTCATCTTGCTAACTCTGCTCTCTGCAGATGGCCTATAAGACTTGTGTGTAGCACTCCCCTTTTTCTCTTAATGCTTCAAATTGTATAGATGCTCATTCCATTTTAGTTGTGTAGTTTATCTTGTAGTTATCCTAGATTTATCTTCTTTTATCTAAACTATGCATCTTTTTATGTACTTCCTCTTTCCTCAGTTTTATCTCATTGCAGTTATATCAGTTTCTTTTTTTTTTTTCCACAATATATTTATTGGGTTTTCTTATTTTCCATTTTAAAGAAATAACAATGAATAAGCATATAAGGAGTATCATTACAAACAACCAGAAAAACCAAACAAACAAAGAAAAACAAAACAACAACAACAAAAAAACAAAAACAAAAAAAAAACAGCTCATATCAACAAACATAGGAGGCTACAGGAATGTCTGTGCTGCAGGTTAATCACAGAATATAAGAGTCCATCTTCAGGAAACTCCTTGTAAGATAGTGGAGGAGAAATCAGGTCCAATATAATTCAGATAAGGCTGCCATATTTTATAGAAATGATCTACTTTGGCATGTAAAATACATGTAAGATATTCCAAAGGGACCAACTCGTATATGATTTTACGCCAACCGTTAATAGAAGGGCTCTTATCACTAATCCACTGTAATAATATATTTTTTCTAGCAGCAAATGTGAGAATGTTATACAACCTTTTACTGGCTGCGTTAGTCATATTTCTGCTTGGGAGACCTAAAATCAAAGACATTGGATCCATTTCTAAATCTCTATCAAATATTTTCTCCATTTCACATAACACTTCAGACCAATACCCTTGTAATTTATAACATGTCCATAGGCAGTGGGTCAAGGTACCTATTTCAGTTTTACATTTGAGACACAGAGGAGAAAGTGAGGGGTCAAAAGAATGCCTGCGATTAGGGGATATATGTATTCTATGTATAATTTTAAACTGGATCGCTTTTGTCCGAGTACAGATGGATATGTTTTTATATCAGTTTCTTGATCACTTCTCTGTGAAGATGTACTCACACTGTGCTAGTTTGAGCTAAACGCTGATTCCACAATACTAACATGCTAATGCTAATTCAGCAGGTACAATATTTACTATGTTTACTATCTTAGTTAGGCATGTTACAATGCTAATGTTCACCAATTAGCACTAAACACAAAGTACAGCTGGGGCTGACGGGGGTGTAATTAGTTTAGACAAAAATATCAGTCAACAAAATTTGTAAGATTCATGAAAAATGTAGGGGGGCAAGTATAAGCATCCGAATTGCTGCCATGTGACTATTATCACCCTGGTACAAATAGACACTGTTTTTATTGCAAATCTGTCGACCTTTATGCAGGATCTTTTTCTAACCTATCTGTCTCTGTGCATGTTGGCCTTGCAGAAGCATTTGTAAAGAAGACCCTGGTAACCTCAATGCCTGGGCCAACCTGGGCTACGTGTACGACAAGCTGGGCAGGGAGCTGGATGCAGGGGAGTGTGTGGAGAAAGTGTCCCATCTTATGGGCTTAAATGCTGGGGAGGCCTCTCAGGAGGAGACCAGGCTGCTGGCGGCTCGATGCCTGGCTGAGCAGGCCTACGTGTATCCCTACGATGTGGAGCTGGACAGCGAGGACGACATGAGAGAGAGGCTGACGGCCGCACTGAGACTTTACAACAGAGCCCTGGACTATGGGGGTCAGCTGGTGAGATGACAACAAACGCATAGAGTAGTATTCAGAATTGAGTTGTAAATGTTTGTTTAGCAGTAGTATTATCATGTACAGTGTAAATGTAAGGAGGAGCACTAAAACAATGGTACGTGATCAAACCACATGCATTATTCTGTGACGCAGAACTTCCCTGGTTGGTATTTCAACCATGCAGTGTTAGTAATAATTAGATATCTTTCAATCCATTGCTCTTCTATGACGCATTTTACCTGCAAACTTTTACCAAAGTTAGAGGATGGGGCCATGCTCAAGAGATTTATGAACATGAAACAGCAACCTTGATCTCTGGCCAACAAAATATGTGCAGTTCATCCTTGAGTCCAAGTGGATGTTTGAACCAAATTTGAAGAAATTCCCTCCAAACGTTCCTGAGACGTTGGCTGGATGTGAGGTTACAGCGACCTGTGACCACCAAAATCTAATCAGGTCATTCTGGAGTCCAACTGGACATTTGTGGCAAGTTTGACATAATAAACATAATGCCTCCGGACATGGCTGTCACCAGCATGGAGAAATAAAAAAAAACTCCCTAAGAATCAAGTCAAGCTAATGTCATTCTTATTTTGCAAATTTGGCACCACACAGAGCCATTAAATTGCTATTTTTATTCAAGACAAATTCTAAATTTTCTTCATTTGGGTGGAATAGCAATTAAACGTTGCTGCTGAGCAGGTACCTTCAGACTTAATATTTATTCCTGCTAAGTAAATGTAATTTTACTCCTAACTAAAGACTATTAGTAAAGAATATTGTTGTTTTTCAGATTCAAATCGAGGAAAAACGAAGCTGGTATTTTAAAATGGCAACCCTCTATATAAGGTACAGAACTGGCATCAAATGATAACTACGGCACCACTTAATGTGTAAATATTAATTTGTACTAAGTTATTTTCTCGCTGCAGACTGGACGACATAGTGAAGACAAAGGAGGACTCTGAATACTCCAGACTCTCCCACTACAATAAGGGACTGAAGCTTCTCACAGAAACACTAGAATCTGAGAAAACACAAAACAAAGGTGAGCATGGTATAACTGTCTATGAACGCATCTGCTCTGTTGTACTTTGTGTTGGATGTGCAGTGCGGCTCTGCTGGTGATACATAGTTGAAGTACATCAATCTCTCCGAAGTTCATACTGTACATTCCAATACATGCAGTATTTACCACCATTTCTTCAAGCTTAAAGGAGACAAACAATAGAAGCTGTTAAAACCTCTGATTCTGATCTCCCCCCTCAGCTCTTGCCTGGTGTTATGTTGGTATCATGTTGGAGAGGAAGGACGAGTTCACCACTGTACCCATGTCGATACATGACTGTGGGTATTCAGCCTCTGAACCTCTGTCCTGCTATGGAACCGTAAGTGAACCCACAACTCTCAAATATATCAAAAATCACCAAATATCAGGCAAGCTAGAAAAAAGAAGACTATTGTACCAAGTTTCTACAGACTTTACCCCTTTTTGTTTATGTAACTTGTGAAAGTTACTACCTCTGCTGCACTCATGCTCCTTTTCTGAGAGGAATTAATTGGTGTTAGTTGATTTCTCCCTTATAATATTACAGATTTTTTAGTAGTTTCCCATATAATAACACATTTTCTACAATTGTTAATAATCTCTCACCTGTCTTATCTAATAAAAAATGGCCCTCCAGTGTTTAACACCTCTTTGCTGCCTCTATCTCTCCACAACAACAACCTGTTTCAAATGGAAATGCTGAATATTCTTCATTTGTCTTAAGTGCCACTGAAAGCTCAGTCCTACTTTACAGAAGAGTTTGTGCTACAGCTGCCTCTTTATATGTTTTCACCATAACATACAGCACAACGGTCTTTGTCCTCAGGCTATAAACCTGGCCAGTGGTGACGCATTCACCCTGAACCTGTTGGCAAAGGTCTTCTTTCTGTTGGGCAAACATGAGATGGCCACAGGGATCTGCAACATGGCTCTGAATGTGCTCCCAGACCCAGAGCTCAACTGGCAGGCCTACTGTACCCGTGCCAAGGTACTGTAGTCTAAACACACCAAGTCAATGCCAACACAGAGCTGGCAAAACTCAGTCAATTTCCATGTGAAATCCCATGTGAATTTGCATTAATTTAAAATGGATGAAAGATGCACAGAATTCATATATTTGTACAAGTGAAGCTACCTCAGTGCTGACTCCTGCCTCTTTGCACCCTGTGTTCCAATAACAGTTGCGCAAGTTGAGTATGTTGGAAAGAAACCCAAAACCCCGTAAAAGTAATATATTCACATCTTAGTTAAGTTGGTTGATGTTAGCAAAACACTAGCAAGCTAATCTACATCAATCATTGGCTATCTTAGTTATATATGATAGTTAATGTTAGCAAAACATTAGCTAACTAGTTAGCTAATCTTCATCAGTCATTACTTGGATAGTAAAATCTGATAGCTAATGTTAGAGAAATACTAGCTAATTTGCTAACTACCGTAATTTCCGGACTATTGAGCGCACCTGAATATAAGCCGCGCCAACTAATTTTAGAAAGAAAAATAAAATTGTACATATATAGGCCGCACTTGTCTATAAGCCGCAGATGTCCACGTTGTAACATGAGATATTTAAACAGAAAGATGGTACAGAGAAAGATTTTTAAAAAATTTAATTAATAAATGCTTTTTTCCCTAACAGTGCCTGTAACACGGCAGTAACACAGCAGTCACTCGGCAGTAAAACGACAGTCACACAGCTGGTTAAAAAAATAACCAGCCGTAGACCGTTAGCCTACCAGAAAAGTCACTGATCGCCATCTTCATCTTCTTCTTCCTCCTGTGCACTGAAACCACTGAAGTCGTCTTCTTCAACCCAATCAAACTAGCGTCTTCCTCGCCGCATTATCTCGTCCACCTGTCTGTCTCGCGCTTGCGCTTCCTGCTAGAGCGCCCCCTGGAGGCCGTCAATAGATTAGCCGCATCATTGTTTAGGCCGCAGGGTTCAAAGCGTGTGAAAAAAGTAGCGGCTTATAGTTCGGAAATTACGGTAATTATATTAACAAACATGTCAACTTGTGTTGCAGCATTACCAACATTAACAATTATAAACCACCTTGATGCAGCATAAACAAATGAAGTATCCAACAAAACATCCCTGATTTGTCAATATTATTGTATAACAATATAACAAGCTTGTAGTTCTCATTTTTTTTGAAACAGCATAACAGTCAAACTACAGCAACACACGTGCTGCTGTCAACCTTTAATTTAGTAGTGTGGAAGGAAAAAAACTGATATTAACATTTTTACATGTCAGCTTGTGTTGCAGCCACTACAAGGAGTTCTTAACTGGATATGAAAGAGTTTCAATATCTACATAAACAAACAAGAACTTGGTTGCCACTGGGTTGGAGGCGGGCAAAATCAGACAAAACAATTTACGGTAGGCAGAGCAGAAGAGCCTATGTTTACATTTTCTCAGGCAAAGTTTGGCAGTAAGTTAGTATGATACAATAAGTTGTCTAGTATGGCAGTAAGTTAGTCTAGTACGGTGCCTTTTGTCCACAGGAACTGCCAAACGAAGGTTCCTTGTGTTGGCTTTAAGTTGTCAGTACGAAAGATGGTCTTGTTCAACTGCTCTGCAGTTGTTTTGGGTGCAGCTGGTTTTTAAAAAGTCTGCAAAATATCCATTCAGTTGTCAACAATTTTGGTGCTGTATGGTCTCTCAATTAACTTCACTAATGGTAGTAGTTTTCCAAAACTTTTCCAAATGTTTTTTTTTTTTTCTGAAGTGAGAAAAGTGAATTTTTTTCCCCCTCCTCCTCAGTTTTCCAACAGATAATCATTTTATTCACATTCAGCATTCAAATCAATGTTTGGTTCATTCATGCAGTTTGTTCTTGAGCATCTGTACCTTGGTTGAGAGTCTGCCAGCATCCAGCTGGCCTTCAAAGAAGGTCTTCAGTTCCTTAGGATAACTGAGGTTCAGTGCATATATTACACGCATTAAGAGTGCACATGCAGAGGTGACGTCTCCCAGGTTATGTAGAACTTCAACATCCTCGATCACTATTCCAACATCAGCTGGAAGAGTAGTGGCATCACCTCCCTCGACTTTGATGATGTAGATGCCAAGGGTAAGTTGCTCAATCTCCCTCTGTGCAGCGGTACCATCAGTATCCTTTACATAGGGGAGAAAGAAAGGACACAACCAATCTATGAAATCACAGATTTTGTAGAATTCCAAAGATTAACTTTTGCCTTTCAGGTTTCCTTTTAATGAAAATAGCATGATACTTCAAAAAGTGCTATTTGTGTAAAAATAAGATAAAGCAGTGCCGATTGATTCCATAAAATTTTAGAGAATGAATCTGTCACCTGATTTATTTCATCTAATATATGTATCTTAGAGTTGGCTGTCGTTACAACAGAATGGAGCACTAACGAAGCCACACCCAGGGCACCAACGAGCCATCAACGTCAGTGGCCTTGGGAACACTCCCACAGAGGTTAAAATTGAAATTGATTCATTACAGGTAGAAACTAAACTATTAAAATTACCAACCAGGTATTCCTTGAAGAGGATGTTCGGGTCTTCGTTCAGGTAATTACAGAGCGCCCTGAGGATGCACTCCCTCCTCTTTTCAACAGTTTCATTCTAAAGAGAGAAAAAAACACAGACATATTATTCTGACTGTTAACTTGTCAGTATACTTGTCAAAACTGACTAGTCAACATCAATTTATAATTCTATATTGCTCACTACCGATAGCAAAACATACCTGTGTGATTGGGACCAAAATCCTGCTGATTTTGGTCCCTGCAGAGCCTCCTTTCTTCTTGAACACTTTGATGAGCTGAGCAGTGTGTTGGTCAAGCTGTGCATGGAACTTTGAGACGAGGGGACCAGTAGTGATCCTCACAAAGTCTGCTTCCACCTGAAAACATAATGTCCACAAACAACATATTATTGGTACCTATTAAAACATTTAACATTTAAAAACAGAAATACTCTCACAAGAATGTACAAATGTACATTTTACACAAAATCATTAACATTCCCATGTGACTGGAAGCCATTACAACTCTCCCTCCCCTGCCCTCCATGTCTCTACACTGTCATTATCCAATATAGCAGAATTGCAAAAAAAAAAAAAAAAAAAAAAAAA
>JAJHUR010097029.1:0-21819 GCA_027495735.1 Lutjanus campechanus
ATTTTTAATCAGATTAATCACAGGGTTACTGTGGATTAATTTCGATTAATCACGATTAAATATCCTTCATTTTTAATCTATATTAATCGCGTTTCATTTTGCATGAGCAAACAGACTCAAGAAAGAAGGGAATATATACATAGATATTTATAATAAAGGCTAGATGTCTCCTCCGTGCTGCCGGCCAATGCAATCGCACGTCCGCACTGGCGGTCATCTTACCACAGTCAGCTGGCTCACTCATAACATTGTGTTGTAGTGGTGCATACTTTTTAAATAACCATAACTTGCTCAATTTTCTACCGATTTTCAGACAGTTTGGTTTGTTATAAACGTCAGAGGTGTAGTTGTAACACTGCACTTATGGATAATTATGTTACACTTCCGGTCAAACATCCAGAATTGTAGCCACGTTAATAACGTTTGTAAGAAACCAAACCGTTTGTTAATCCGTCAAGATTTCAGCAAGATACGAGTATTTACGTTTGTGCAGATCACTCACCTTCCTTCACGTAGGCTACCACAGACTCCGCCAGAGAGCTTGTCTGGGGTAAGATGGCCACCCGGTGATGCCGTTAGAGACTCAGCCTTAAGACATCTAGCCTTTATTATACATATCTATGAATATATACCGGATCAACTACCCATTTGTGCATGTGCGGCGGCATGCGCGACGGTAAGTCTACTTGGACAAACTGCCCGAATTGCGTTGCCAGAGACGTTTCAGGGACTTTGAGTCATTCTGCGCTGCAAATGCGTTAATTGCGTTAAAATTTTTAATCAGATTAATCATGATGATGGATTAATCCGCGTTAACGCGTTAATTTTGACAGCCCTTGTTTTATGTCATGAGATATTATATTAACCCAACAAAATGATATTTGTCATTGCTGCAATTAAAATTTTACTGGCTTGTGCTGCGTGTCTATGGAGAGTCTGATGTGAGCCTCCATGTTGGCCCATTGTTTTGCCCTCAAGCAAACGTGACCCTTGTCACGTGACTGAAAACTATGAATAAGTGTACTGATATTTTCCTACACCACATTTTTGTAACCATTTTTACAGTTGGGGTTTTCTTTTTTCCTTAAGTTTTGATTTTAACATTGCTGTAAATGTGCTACATATGACATTCAGCATTACAGCACTTGCAGAACAAATTCATAATGTTGGTAACAGCAGTTACAGCAGCTATCATGCCTACTCTAACCAGTCACTCATGAAAACTGGCATGTAACATTATGTGCCCATCAAATTACACCAAAAAGAAGCCGGCCAGGCTACCAAACCAAAGACCAGAGAAGCTCAGATTATAACACACACAGAGTGTAACCACATTCTCTGCTCAGGATGCCATTACTCTACAATGTCTCTACATATCAAATGACTGTTTGCTGCTATATAAATGTTCAAAATCTCATATATAGAACCTTCCAAGGTTAAACTGTTACTCCAGGGTCTCCATCACATAATTGCAATACTGATAGAATTTAGTTTTGAAATACTGGAGTCTAGGGATGCACCTAAATCCAAATACGTAATTCGGAGAAGCACAAATAATGCAATGGATACATATATTTCTTCTATGCAAAGTTTCTCATTATTATTCAGAAAAAGTCAACTCTGTGATTACCTCAGAATAGTTTAAATAGTTTAATAGTTGCTTATACTTTAATCAATCATTGATTCAATACACCGTGATTATTCCCTTTAATACACATAAAATATATGTCTACATATTTGAATTCCTTTACTGATTAATAAAACCTTTTTTCAGTCTCAGACTTTTTAAAACCCCTCAGTTTTAAAGGAAGTGGTGGTGGGCCTCAGACAGTTCATAAAATTTATTTTATGAACTGTCTGAGGATAAAACTAAAGAGAGATTGAAAGTACGGTATGAGGATGTGGAAATATATTATAACTAATTAATTGTGAAATGTTGAAATTATTTATATGCTGATTTTAAATCATGTTGATGCTTTGTAGCACAACAATGGTATTGTCAATGAATGTTAGGTTAGAAAGTACATTTGCCTGATTTAACGTGACTTCTGATATAAACCACGACCACTTCTATCTGTATTCAGACACAGACACAGATAATTTTGTTGGTTAAACAGATATAGATAGAAATACAAATAATGACATCTCTGTGCACCTATGCTGGAGTCTGTGAACAATAAACACCTTTTAACACCTGCATCACAATTATGAAGGAAGTAATGATGAATAATGGACAGAAAGTGCCTTAACTGTTTTGGCAATCTCAGTCTTACGTATACACACATGCACAAGCAGCCAACTCTTCACCTTGAGAAGAGGGAAGAGGAAGCCTCTATCAAAGCTTTGATGTGGGACGGGAGACTGAGGGAAGTTCAAAGGGCGTGTCAAGGAAGACAGAAACAGAGGGAGTGAGCCAGAGATGGTGGGGGGTGACATGGGAAGACTCTCACCAGCCGACTCCGGGGGATAGCAAGGAGACTCTTAATAAGGACACGAGCTAATGAGGTCCAGGGACATTCGATACGCACAAATGTTCTGAACAGTCTCCATACTGCTGATATTTCACCATAAAGAGTACAATGACATGTTCTTCATGATCTTATGAAAAACAGGTTCTGGACTTGAAATAAAGACCTCTAATAGGAAAAGCAGGCCCATGTGAGGAATATGTTGTTGTTTACCAGCACGCAGTTTCCTTCATAGCATAGTGTTATTCAAAACAGGATGCTTTTTGAAATAATTATGCAGGGATGTTTGCAATTTCATCTGGCCATACAAAAACAATCCCTCTCTGCAACCAGATGGAACATATCATTTCAGAAAGCTTAAGGATGGAAAATTCACTGTCCCACTTTTTTTCCCCCCTTTTCTGGAGTTATCACTGATGTAAAAGCATGGAAGATGTGCGTACATGATCGGGGACTGATTTGGGAAGTTTGAGTTGTCAGTAGGAATTTCTTTCCTTTATGGAGTTGAAAGGTTTGGCTCTGAGGTTCTTCCACGCTGGATTATCAGCTTCGGTGGAAAATATTCAATTTGTTTATGATTTTGCTAATGATTGAGATTAATTTGTGTATTTCACTTTTTGGCCACAAGGGATGGAAGATTATTTAAAGAACGCGTTGTTTCCTCCATATCATTCTGAAAAAGCCCACGGGGAAAAGGTGTGGAGTGAGAACCGACATTCCTCCATGTAGCCCTCATTAAGGCAAGTGTGGAGGGAAAGACTGGTTTAGATTCATGGCCATTCCCAACCTCCACTCAATTGGTGCATCTGAAAAGACCTTGTGATAGAAACAGCATGCCGCAGGAAATTGAATGCAGCTGCATCTCTGTTGTTTGTTTCAGTATTATGGCTGTTTTTTTTTTTCCTCTTCTTTTTCTGCTTTTTTCACACTTTTTTTTCAGGAAATGAGGCAGAAGAATTAAGACTTATCATCATGATCCTTGGATGAAGTAAAGGTTTTCTGCATATACTGTAAACCCAGTGATGTTTTCATGCCGCCGATTGGATGGTATCGTCTGCCCTCCCCCACCTCGAGCCTTCTGTGAGATTTTTGCAGAATGTCTTCGTCAACCATTACAGGGAAAACCAGGAATTTCACAATCACAACCCGGCTCTTTGGAAGTGGATGTCAAGCTCACAGTCAATCAGTGGTGCCTCAGTTTGATCTTCGGAGCAGTCTGAGGCAGCTTCAGAGTGTGACTAACGCTGCTGACACATTTCCCCGTTGCCCCCATTATATCTCAACCAAACCGCTGGAAGTCGACTTGTTTGTGTCAGCTTTCACAAGTGGAATTTTCCGTATCTATATATCCTTCTAATGTGCTTTTTTTTTGTTTTTAACTGGAAACGGATGATGCTTAAAGAATGGCATAGAGAGAAAAAAAAAAAGCAAAAAGATACTTCCAATTTGTCAAGTGTATTTTCAAATTACCTTTCATTTTGAAAGCCACCACAGTGCTTATTGTTACTTCACTTGGATGTTTGACCTACACTGTACAGACTGATGTATGAATGTGCAGACTTTGACATGAGACGGCTGTTTTCATATTCATCTGCTGAGCTCGCCTGACATCCTACACCAATACACAGCTTCTTATGACATCAACATACAGTAACAGTTTGTACAGCGAATCACAACTTATACAAGTGTGAGAACCTCCAGCTCTCATATACTGAGCATAGACTTTTTGTAAAGTAGAAGATATTTTTTTTATGGCCTGTGGTTAAACTAAACATTTGTATATTCAAAGATTCTGGATTTTTTTTTCCCATGAGCCAGACAGAAAATTTTGAACAACTTAACTGAACTTTTTTGTGGAAATAATATTTCACATACAAATTGTTATTCAAAATCACTGTATTTATTATTTATTAAAACATATCTGCAGGGGACCTTCACGTTTTCTTCTGGTATTAGATACATGCCTCAAGAAGAAAATAAAGATGTTTAACACTTTAAATATCCCAAGAAGAAAATTGTATTCAAAGGTGTGTATATATTTTCAGATTGATTGCTCAACATTGTTTGACTTTTTATGCCTTAAAGACAGACTCCATCTGTGTTCTTTTTTGGGATTTTCAAATGGAAAAACAGCACTGATACCTTCCCTTCCCTGAGGGTGTTTATATGTAGCAGCGTCATCGTGCAGAAACTTCCATCAGGTCACATGGGAAAACATTTTAGAATGGCTTTGGTATTAAAATGCTACATTATTTTGACACCAAAAAAATATATACTTCAACCAAAATCTGATTGTTAGATTTGAATCCTAGAGTAGCACTACTGGGAAGCTACAGAATGATATAAAACACATAATATAACATAATAATATTGTAATAATAATAATAATAATAATAATAATAATAATATATTTTTATTATTATTACACATATACGTATAATTTAGGTATAATAATATATTATTGTAGAAAGGTAAAAGGTAAAAAGTGTATTTTCTCCTCCATCAGAAGTTAGTCTTAAGAATATTCAGAATTAAAAATTAATGACTGCGTCACAAATTTAGAATTTAAAAAAAGTTTATTTGTTGTGATTGTATACCACCATGTATACAGTTTTAAACAGGATTTTCTCATCAAAGTGTATCATAATAAACAGTTCTTTGTCTCCATGAATAGGTTGAACAGCAAGCACCAGCAGGATATTGGAATAAATATATCTTAGCTTTGAACCCTGATTCATCGTTAGTCCATGAAAGGACAGAAGTCATCAGGGTGTGTGAGGTCATGATGTTAAAGTCAACCTCTCTCTGTCCGTCTGCACCCTCACAGTTGAGGCCTAGAACTTCTTCTTTCCCACCTGCTGCTGTTCTTCAGCTCCCTCACCACCCAGCACACACACCTGCTGCAGTTTCACTGCTGCTCCTACCTGCTGAGTGAACAGCTGCCCACACTTTCTGTAAACCGGTTTACTTGCTATCAACACTGCTACCTAACGGCAGCCCTGCGACTGCGGGTGCCACCACACCAGACATGCCCTGGAGTGGATTATTTGAGCTTTTAAGTCAGTTGAGTTGGAACAGTAAAGCTGAAATGACCACATCAATACTGTGTGAAACGTGGGTGTTAGGACGGTGGTGTAGACTTGCAGGTTTTCGCTGAGCAGGGTGTGTAATGCTGCACTCTTTTCTGTTTACAAAGCATCCCAACTGACGGGAAACAACCACACTGACCCACAGTGCTGTCATGATAGCTCGCAACATCAACCAAGCTGTTACCATGTCGCAGTAAACTCAACGGCTCCATATTTAGATATTATTTATAATGCATTGATGTATAATTATAGTTATAAGCACTCATAAACATTGATAATGCTTTATAACAATAGTAACACATTATAAAGCATTCTATAATGGCATATGAGTTTAAGTATCAGAATAATTCATAATTGCTGGGTATTTACTGATATTTTATTTTGGTTTATATAATCACTGTTTTAATACATTATAATGTGATTACACATAAAATGTTAAATTTACTTAACAGGTCATAACAGAAATGGACCACATGGTCATAGAAAATATTACTGATGTGACAAACTTTCAGAAATTTCTAAAGTTTATCACCAGCCTGAGCTTAATTATTGTCTCCTTAGCCCAGCTATCAGAGCAGTAATTATGGGTTATAGAGTTTCTACGGTTCATTCAGTTTGAACACTTCCTGCAGCTGTTTCCATCAGAAAACCACTGGAAGAGGTTAGCGATCCATTTTAACTCCTGGTCCAGTAAAAGGGTACATTTGGATATTTTATCACTTTTTTGTGGGCTGATCAGATTGAACATTGCAAAGGAAGAAGAATATGCGTCCACAACGGGTTAAATGAAGACCTGCAGGTGTTTACTGCACCTAAGAATTAAGAGAATAAAAAAAGACTGAAGCACATTCTAATCACAAGTGTGGTGAAAAGCATGTTGTGGTTAGGGCTCTATACATATATACATACTTTCCTTCCTACCAGACCATTTTCACTGAAAACAGCATTTTGTCCTTTTTTCTTCATTACTAAACATAACAGCTTCATTGTTACAAAAAGAGATGGACATTGACTTCTGATTGAGGTTAGTTATTGTGTATGTGGTCTATGTTCTTAAGGTCCTATATTACCAGGATCCTACAGTATGTTCCCAATGTCCTATGTTCCTCCATTCTGCATATGGACTCTCCTTGGGTCCTATGTTCACAGGGTCCTATGTTCCCCCGTTCTACATAAATGCTTTCCTAGCCTAAGGTCCTATGTTCCCATGATTGTATGTCATCAGGGCCCTAGCTTCCCTGTGTCCTATGTTTCCTCATTCTACATATGTGCTCTCCTAAAGTCCTATGTTCCAGAGGTCCTATGTTCCCCAGCTCTTTAAAGCACATAATGGGTTAAGGTAAGGGGCTAGCATAGAACCCTGGGAACGTGGATATGCTCCTATAAAACACAGCAGAACATTGTGTCTGATAATGCTTATGTGCAAAGATTTGATCAATTGTTCATAACTGGTATTAACTCCAGAGAAGCTAAAGTACATAAAATCCTGACCATTATACAAAACTTGCTTGTATTTAGGTCAATTGAACATGAAAAATCAAGTATGTTATCTGAAACTCCTTTCCAGATACTCTTTCAAACAAACATAAGGTTTGGAGCCTGCAAAGTCGTCACATGTGTTGACTGGGCATTGATACTACAAATCCAGAGCCTGTCTCTGAGTTTCAGCGAGCCAGTGATGAACCCATTCACCTATGTTACAAATTGCAATCAGATGGACTCCATATGACAGGATGTTCCAATATATTTATATTGTTGTTTTTCCCAAATACAAACAGATACAGTAAATAAACAGAAGACACATCAAAACTGTCACAGCCGCTCCAGATGGCTGTTGTGTTTTCAGAAAGTACTGTACATCTGCCATGACGTGCCAACATCCGTCAAACAGGGGGCTCGCTGTCACGATTCAAGTACAATGTGGCTTTCCTTCTGTGTCATTTTAGCTTTGACGCCTCAGTTCCTGTTGTCACGGTTAAAGCACACAGTGTAACACTACCGAGCATTGTTTTTAAAGCAAAACACAAGTCTTTCCATAGTGACACCTGTCAGCTTCACTGCTGTATTTCCAGAATGTCTGCAGTGGAGGAGCTATGAGTACAGCAGGTTTAACGCTCAAAATGCCAACACTGCCTTTTCTCTCACCTTAAAAACTCCATTTAATGTTTCTGCTTCTGTGAATGTGATTTGGTGTGTGATTATGAATAATATATGTGGAAACTGTGGATTCTATACAGTATATTGGTGTAACCTGTGTGGGAAACACGATATGTGCCTCTTTCTTTTTCATGGTCAAAATAGATGAGTGAAAATTTAAAAAATGGTTTGATTTTCATTTTCTATTCCATAGCAAAAAATAAGATCACTAGTAAACAGAAATTTTAAAAAAGCATATTGAGCAATAAAAAAAAGGAAAAGGATTTTCAAAGTTTTTCAAAAATTCTGAATCACAGAGGTCCTTCAACATACAGTCATGAATGTGCACCAAAAAATTAGGCTGATCGGTCAAGTAGAATCCGATATTATCTGTGGACAAGTTTAGGGTCCGATGAGCTCACCTGCATGCACTCACACAAGCTATCACATGATCCCATCCAGGTTTACACCTGACGGAGAAAATCATAGTGTTATAAGCAGATTATAACACATTACAAGTATGTTTATAATGCCCAACAGAAAGTGTTGTGTTGAGTAGCATTCATCCGTATGTATATTTGTATGATACACGCAGACATGGCTTTTATTTGATAGCAAAGTGCAGACATTATCTCTATGGACTGGAATTATTGGAGGATAAACAAAAGAAAAAAGTAGGTAATTGGAGCTGTAATTATTATGAGGGAAGGTAGTTTAAAAATCATACAATCATACACATTTGGCCATGGCCAAACCATGTATTATTATTATTATTATTAATAATGATAATAATAATAGTAATAATAATAATAATAGTAGTAATAATAATAATAATAAATAATAATAATATAATTCACTCCACCAGAATGCACTAAGTTGCCAGTTTATTCGATACAGCTAGCTGAAACTAATGCCATTTTATTCAACAGTCCAGCAATAGTAATCATTCACAACAAAAATATAAATTACAATCTGAGTAGATTTAAGTTTGCTACTGGACTTTGAAAGAAAAGTGCCGTGTTGGTGTAGTTTCACTGTTTCAATGAGGAGTGGCCTCAAATAACTTACAGTGTCTTTCCAACAGTGCCCATCATTCAACACACAAAATAACATTTATCATATAAGTTGTTGTTGTTCCTGGATGCATTTCAAGCAAAGACACTGAGTTTTGGTTGTTGATATTCCAGCTTCAACTACACAAGGAGAACTGATATATGGAAGAAGAACAACCTCAATAGACCAAAATTAGGGACTGGCTTTTGTCAAAAGGGATTTTCAACATGTTTAAATTTCAGTTGTGGTTGTGGTCGCTTTGTTTGTGATTTGTTGATATTCATTCAATATTATTATTAAAAGGGGATAGTAATCATCTGTGTTTGGATGACAGCCCAAGGCCAATCATTATGTATTACACAAGACAAAAAAAGTATTGGTTTCGTAAAGTACAAGACAGGAGAGACTGTAAATTCTCATTCCAATGATCCATGGCTTTTTCAGTTATAGGGAGTTTCATAGTGAAGCAAAGGAAAGAGCACCCTCAACCTTTCAATTACAGCCCATAATCATAACTCAGGGCCACGACAGCTCTGTCCTCCTATATTTGGCCATGGTTTCTATTTATCCTAATGCTACACTAAACAAACAACATCTCATGGGCTTATTGATGTGCCCAAACATGTAAACAGATGGACCAAATCCTATGAAACATTATATATAGATCCCTCTCATCTTCAGTGACACTGTCACAAAGAATACTTGCCATGCCACTTCTCAAATGTGGCCCTCCGGGGGCAGACGCCTCTCTCTTTTAAGTTCTCCTTAATGTTTTTAATGCACTGCGAAACAGTAGAAAGCAACAATAACAGGAAATACTGCCAAGAGAGAGGGAGACAGAAAGAAAGACCATCTTTCAAGACCTTTCCTCGTCATCCTTTTTTTCTTTGTAATTTTGGTTTCTCTCATGTTTGACATCAAAGATGTTGAAATTGTTTTCCCCGATGTTGTGTACTCTGTAATTATTAATCTGCCTTGCAAGACGACTGCCTTTGGGGCAAAGTCAGACACAAAAGGCCCCTCTCTGGATCTCTGATGTGGAGCAACACACAAGGAAGAAAGGAATAAAAAAGAAAAAGGAAGAAGAAAAAAATGTGCAATGCTGTCACCAAACTTAAAGTGTGAACTTTCAGACAATAGTTGTAAACTTTGAAAGACGGAGAAAGAGAGTACCATAGAAGGCTGAAAAATGAAAAGCTCAAAGTGAGACACAGAGAAAGAGAAGGTGAGGCAAGGCTTTAAACGTGCAGTGTTGTTATGACAGTGCCAGGTGACGGAATAGTGACTAGATGCAGTAATGAGGTACTCATTTCTTCCAGGCTCACTCAGCTCCGACACTCTTCTTAACACCTTGAACTGATTAGTCACCATTCACAGAAGTTCAGCCTGTGGATTGTGTGGATGTGGCAGCTTCACACTGAAAGACTGTGGCAGCTTCACACTGATTCAGTATATTTGTACACACGATAATGCCAACATTCTCTGCTCAAAATCTGTTACTGTACAGGACGTCCAACTTAACTGCAATCTGACAGGAAAGACTATGTAAATAAAATGATCTGCATCAACAAGGTTACCAAACAGCAGTATTTGTCAGGAATGATAATTTCTCCTACAAATACATATATTCTATTACTACAATTATATTTTACTATATTATCATTCATTAAAGAGGTATTGCAAACTTAAACCACATGACCTGATGTAGGTTTCTGCATGATGACGTTGCTACGTATAAACCCCACAGGTTGTCAACCAACAAGCAATTTTTTGCTAACGGTCGAGTGGGCATTTGTATTTGAAAAAAGTGGAAAAGAATTCCGATTTGCCCTTCAAACAACTCCAAATCTTCCACGCTCACACACTTATTTATTTAACAGGTGTAGAAACGGAGTTTAAGACATTGTTGTTTAACAAGCAGCCAGCCAACCCACAGCTAACGTTAGCTTAACCCTGCTGACTGCATCCAACGCTTAAGTAGAAGTTCTGTCTTCAACTGACAGCTGCCAAACAAATGTGGGCAAAGCCAAGCAGCGAGCCTAAACTTTTGATTTACTGGCAAGTTACTGAGCATGTCTCCTCGTTTGGTAGAGGCAAACTGTCATCTCCCCTGTTTTTCAGTCATTTATTAGTCATTAACCCTTATTGCCATATAAAAGACCATAATTATGGACCAAACAATGGCAGCATAATACTGCCTCAGTGTATTATTTCGTTGGAGTTCCAGAAGCAAAATGTTGCATCAGGCAGCAACATTGCTGTGTAAACAAAAACAATGGCCTTTACTGCCCATTTTATTTGGCAGTTGATCTTGTCCTCTGCTGAGAGAAGCTCCGGCATCTTGTTGCATCTCCAGGTTGCAGACATTGTTTCTGTTCCTCCTTTCTGAGTTAGCTGGTAGCTCCTTTTTTAATCCCCTGTTGGTGTGTCATCACACACATACTGTAACATGTCATCAAAGCATCACGCCCCTGTCCTGTCCTCTCTCTTTTTTACTCAGATTCAGTTTAGTTCTGTTTCTTCTTCTGCTGCCATCTCAAAGACCCCACAACAATGCCCCCCAAATTGTTTGTACATTTTATGTAGTACAGTGTGGTAGAAAGACAACATAACATTTACACCTTGAACAGACTGTGTAACAAAGGCTACTGTAATGTAAATACTGAATTTTAAATAGTTGGCCCTTACATGATCTGTTTCTTAAAAAGAAATCATGAATTTCAGTAAATGTCACTCAGAAACACGCTACTGACCAACACTGCTGGATACGATAAGGTGACCTTGACAGTTCACTAACAGGCTGGTTTATTTCTGAGCCTGCAGTACCACCGTTGCCTGTGAGTCACTACTTGCTTTACAGTGTTTTTGAAAACTGCATTATGTTATGTTTAACGTCTTATGCCTTTCACAGTCAGTCTTTAGCAATCCAAGCCAAGCAGTTTTACCTTGCTTGACTGTGTGTAGCGCTACGGAGGAGGGAGAGCTGACATGGTGGCTACACTGAGGTGCTGATAGTGAAATCCCATTAGCTGCCCTCCCACTGACGCCAAACTGACATCAATAGGAAGAGCCAGAGCAGGTGGGTGGTCTGTCACTCTCTCAGCGCTTACTGGCAGGAAGAACCTGCTTGTACGCACACACAGCTGGGAGAGCGCTAAAACATCACTGCTGTTGGGCTGTGCCTGTCACTGATAGTGTCTGTGTGTGTGGAGTGGCATTGACAGTGGTGGTGGTGTTGGGGTTTTGTGTTTGTACATGAAGCCCACAATTTAATATGATGGACAATAATATGGAGCGGAAATAAATTCACTTTCTAGTCTGAGCCAAGACAGAGGTGGAAGGAGACAGATAGAAATAAAAGAGCGACCAAGAAAGAGCCACAGAAGTGAACAAACCATTAAAAAAGGAGGAAAAGGGGAATGCCAGCTCCTACGTGGCCACCAATTTAAAATGGTTTCTGGTCAGGGGAAGTGGCAGGATTGGATGCCCAAATTAGAGAGGTCCCGGTCGGATCTTAGGAAACCCTGTTATCCTCAGCGTGCCGGCATTCCAGGGAGCGAGGAGCATGGGAGCAGGAGCCACCCGGACAATGTTTGGTTCAGACGAGATGGGAGGGCCCCGCTTCGTGGCGGATTTTCCGAACCTCCAAAACCACAAGGCACTTGGGAAGACAGGGGCCGGGAGTCTATCGATCACAGCCGGGGCTGTTTGCTGTATGCTGTCAAACATGCTGCCAGGGAGGTCCCCTTAAACAGTCGAATATAATTGTCGCTCACAGAGATGAATACGCTCTTCGCCCTCGTAAAGTTTTTTGATCTACATTACACAGATTCCAAATGAGATGCTGTAGGGCTTGGATTGTTTTCTTTGGAGGAGTGCATGCTTTGGAATAACAGTGACAGTTTTAATCCCACAATAAATTCAACAGGCATCCTGATCTTGTCATTATCAGTGTTTCTTGCCCCATATTATAGTGTCACAATAAATTGTTCTGCATAGTATTAAAGCTGTACTTTCATTTCACCTACTCTAACATATTAAGCAAGGGCGTAGAAATTAAAGAGCGTAGGTTCTTCTTTGTCAGCCAAACTTTTCACAGGTGGCAAACATACGCACATTCATACTCAAGTAGAAGTACATGTACTTGTGTAAAAAGTCAGAATCAGTAAAAGTAGAATTACTGATTCAAGTATAGGTGAAAAACTACAGGCTCTGAAATGAACTCAAAGTAAAAAGTAGCCCTTAAAGGACATTTCACTGTGGCTGAATCTCAAACTCGTCTGTTTTGTCTTGTTACGTCTGTGATATGCACTGATGGATCCACCAATAATTCATCATTTCTATGTGTTACTGTTTCATCCATTTAGGTTGAATTTGGTCTTAATGTTGGGAAGACGGCACACATTGATACAAAATAAAAACAATCAATTATTCCTCTCAAATGCATTAAGACTAGTGTGACACGCATGTTTTCAAAAAGTAAGGAACAGAAAGTACAGATATTTGTGTTAAAGGGTAGAGAGTAAAAGTAAAAAGTTTTCAGAAAAATAAATACTAAAGAACAGGTACCTGGGGTGATCAGATGTCGTCTCAAATTTCAAACAGTTGTCCCAAACCCTGAATCCCATCCTGTTTGTCCCGAAAGGTATCTGTTATTGCAATAAATAACAATAAATAACAAAATGAACAACATATGAATCAGTGAAAATATTCTGATCAAATCATTTATTTAGTCTAAAATTCCTGCCTTTAGTTATTAAAAATGTTCTGTCCTTTTTGGTAAAATATTTAAGAGTAATGTGTTTTCACTTGTCTATTGCACTGATTGGGCTTTCATATCAGATTGTTGATGTAATTCAACCAGTTTAAACCTGATGACAAAGAGTGCAGCCACTAATGTGGGAGGAATTTGTGATAAAATATGTCTGTAAACTCCTACAGTTTAATGTCTCTTTTAATTACTAATTTTTTCTGCTAAAAATGACTGACATACCTGTCACCTGGGCATAAAGGTTTGTGTGTTATGTAAACAAGGTCACTACATGCATCATATCATCCTCAGGATCTGCTGATCTTCATCATATTAATAACAAATTATCAGAATTACAGTCTGATGTTACTCTAAATTATTCTATATGTTTAAATCCTCCTGACATGACACACTCACCCCCAACTTCCCTTTCCTGAATTTTACCCATTCTCATCTGATCACCTAAGACCTGAAAACTTCTACTTACTACTTAGATGTACAAAGTTCTGCTGCTGGGAGTCTCTCTCACAATAAATTAATCACAAGTACTTAAAAGACAGTGATTATGTTGTATATGTTGTGTATGTCATAGGATAGGATTATGGATCATGGATCATTACTCAGACAAACCATGCTCACAGACGAAGTCATTTTAAAGTTTTAATTATGCTACGTTTAGTCACGCTCGCCGACTTCCTTCCTCACCCTCTGACTAACAACTAGCAACTAGCTAACAACAGCTGGCAGAAAACATGCTGTTACCTCGATAAAAAATACATATTTCTCTTTCTGCATTTGACCATCATTGGAAACATTCAGGATAATATAAGTACACAACTAAACTAAATATATAACATATGTCTAGGGTTTTTAGACACTTCAATGTGGAGATGTTACATACAGTATTATAGTATTTGTTAGGGGTGTAACAATACATGCATTTGTATTGAACCGTTTCGGTACGCAACGTTCGGTTCGGTACAGGGCTGTGCACGGGTGAGTTCACGGGCCGGAATTTTTTTTTTTTTGGCTCACGGGCCAGAAGTTGCGTATGTTTACGTTCCGCCGCTAACATGTGCAGCTACACGTGCAGCTACACCTGCAGCCCGTGCGCATGATGGCTACTGCTAGCAGTAAACCGGAGCTTGAAGACCCTCCCCTGTCGCTAAAGTCTCCTGCTTGGGAACACTTCGGCTTCCTGGTTAAATATTGCAACGGAGAAAGACAGGTGGATAAAACGAGGGCGGTGTGCCAACACTGATCAGCTGAGATCAGGTATGTCTCCCGCAACAGGACAAACATGCTAACTCACCTAAAACGGCACCACCCGAGTGTAAATATCACCCCTACAAGAAGAAAAACCAACATAGTGCAAACGCAGCTGACCTCGGCATTCAAGCAGCCTCTCCCTGGCAATTCAGATCGGGCCAAAGCTATAACAAGAGCCATTGGAGTTTTTACAGCAGCGGATCTAAGACCATATTCAGTTGTTGAAAATCCTGGTTTTAAACACATGCTCAAGGTGAACAACAAGAAAATTTAGGTTTTGCTTTTTGTTCCCATACTGTATCGAAAATGAACCGAACCGTGACCTCAAAACCGAGGTACATATCGAACCGAGATTTTTGTGTATCGTTACACCCCTAGTATTTGTACTTTATTACTTCACACCTCTGCCAGTTTTTCCTGTTTGAGATATGATTTCACTGCTAATTATCATGAATAAGTAGGAGTGAAATGTATGGGGTTTAAAGTAAAGCCCTAGAACATACGGAATTATATTCCTTATTTAATATATATTTATGTGAGCGTTTGTGGAGAGAGATTCATCCAGAGTGAACTCATCCAGATGGTATGACATTCAAACCAAAGCCAGATCAAAAGAACTAAAAGAAAGAGAGAAGACTTAAAGGCAGACAGCTACAGCACAGAAAAAAGGAGAAAAATAATACAAAAATTATATATTCATCGCCATCAAAACAGGCTTTTGCTTCCACCCCGTGAGACTACAGACTACCACTGTCAGCTCTGCAAGGCTTTTGCTTCAAGGCCCACGTGTATGTATGCATGCATACATTAGCCAAATGACAATCACAACTATAAACAGGAGAGGAGAACAAAAACCCACAACAACCGCCTCTCGTTGTATGCCTGACAGCGAAGGTCATGAGAGTCAAGATGAAATATGACGCAAGCATAAAGCGACGAGACAGCTCGCCACAGATATTATATATCAGATGAAGAGCCAAGGAGAGAAAACAACTCCCCTCGTAATGAACCAAATCTGCGTCCTCTTGTTTACAGCTGAGGGGCCTTGATATACCAGTGGAAGGGGATGAGGGCTGGTAATGGCGAGAGAGGAGGGTGAGGCGGGTAGTTTGGAAGGGGGGGCAGCTAAGGGGGCTTATGTTATCTGTTAAGCTTTGCCTGTCCAGTGCATTACGAGTCCTGCATCGCTCATTTCATGGCAAGTGTACTGGAACAGATTATCACCGGCTGGAGAGAGAAAAAGGGGGGGGGGTTAGGGGTAGCCGGGCCTGGTTTTGTAGTCAGACGATGAGCAGCAGAGTGAGCAGCCTCCAAATCCCTGATTATGCACACCCCTACAATTGCTTCACATTATCCACCGATTTATTTACTTTATTTATTTACTCTGGCATTCAGCAGGTTTCTCTCTCACCACCGTCCACACTCACAAAATAATTTCTCCGGCTGTGCTGCTTTACAGAAAAAAAGTTTTCTCTGTCTGAATAAGCAATCTAACTTTTCTACACGCACTATCAAAACCAGTGAGACTGATTCATTTGCTTGGATTTTGGTGTTGCACCATTAACGGAACCTTCACACTGTTGTATTGTTTTTGTTTTGACCAGATGTCCTCATTTTCCAGGCATAGTCCCCAGTTTTTTGTGGCCTGTCCCCTGCTGAACCTGGGGACACAGTGAACTGATATTTTCAACACATACCTACACAACAGAATAAGCTGATTGCCAATTACTCAAAAAATGACATAAAAAAGAGTATTGGCAGCAACGGGCTTACTGGAGCTTCACTTGATTACTTAAGTCTCGTGGCACAACACACATGGTTTACAGCTTTAAAAGGATACTCCACTTTACATGATAACCCACTCAGTATGTACTCACCACTATGCCGATGTGATGATGGGTGAAGGTCTTCAGTTCACAAAACAAGCCTGGAGTTTCAGCAGAAAACAGGGTAGCAGCCTCATCCAGTACAATGGCAGTGAATGGTGGCCACGGATAAAACGTTAAAAAAAGAACACAAAACGTCTCCATCCTGCTTGTGTGGTGTAATCCAAGTGTCCGCGAGCCGCGTCATTAAAAATTAACCGCAAAAAACGCCATTTACGCCATGTTTTTAGCAGAAATGTCAACTGTAGCATGTAACCGGTAGGATGTAAACATGGCGTCGATCTCCCGAGACTTCCGCACGTGCGGCCATTAAGATATTAAGATGTGTCTCGCGACACCACACAAGCAGGATGGAGACATTTTGTGTTTGTTTTGTGTGCTTTTTTAAATCTTTTATCTGTGGTCACCAATCTCTGCCATTGTACTGGATGAGGCTGCTACCCTGTCTTCTGCTGAAACTCCAGGATTGTTTTGTGAACTGAAGATCTTCACTTATCATCACATCGGCATAGTGGTGAGTATATATTGAGTGGGTTATCATGTAAAGTGGAGTATCACTTTAAAGCTGACCATATCATGACAACTGGGCAAATTTGAGGAAGTAAAACTACTCCTATCGGTTTAGAAAAAGATCATGTTTGGTATTAAAATAACTAGGTTGCTTATGTCATGAGACAGAAGAAACATTATGGAAGTCACATGCATAACAATTCAATTTTTAAAGCTACTACGAGGAATTTTCGGATTTTGTAGGAGGCCCCTTTAGACAAAAGCAGTAGCGTTTTCACCTTAATAACCACAAAATATAACATCAAAAATAAAATTGTCCTCTTCCTTCTTCGTTTAACTGGTTAACACACAACTTACTCTAACTTTTCCAGGGAAAATGTAAACACAGGTTTGTTTTATCTGATTCCAGTGATGCCTGATGGCAGACATTAAGAATAACTATAGAGGAGCTAGAAATAGCCAATCTTCTTTGCTTATGTCGGTCATATAAAGACTTCCGTAAACAGTTAAAAACTCCTTGTAGTAGCTTTAAATAATTCTGTGTTTACTTACGTTTTCAAAGAACATGTGCTTGTTTCAGCTATCCATCCACCCCACCTCCTCCACCTGCAGACATTCTTGCTCTTTACTTCTCCTGTCATACTTATTATACTCACTAGAGGCTGTCACCTGACAATAATTGGAAATATGAGTCAAAAAAAAGATGCTTGCACATTTGACCTAGACATACATTTTTTCTGGTGAGGACATGCACAATATTTTACACGACAGAAAATACCAGACAACAGCATCTAATGGTTGAGGGTCATTTCACCTGAATTCAACAGAGGGGGCTACTCACGATAGCAGCATTACATCCACTCCTCTTCTCCCACTAGTTTCAGAGAAACTGCTGTGAAAAACTCAACAAGTATCATGTGAAACCACACAACAACACAAACGTCTTGTTTTGCCTCTGTTCATGTGTCTGTCTGATAGTGCTGTTTGTCGATCCTCCCTGTTTTGTACGTATCATTGCAGTTTCACCCATTTCTTCATGTAACGCTCCATAGCTTCATTTGACAGTGTACTGTGAACTATCATTTGCTGTCATGGTTAGCAAATTTACTTGATTAGTATCCATTTTTATCAGCAGGCCTGCACCATATTTATTACAATAGTTGCCATGGTCAAAATACATGAAAGCGGAATTGTCTCCCCTTCTTATTTCATAGATAAAAACATTATATTTTAATGATATATTGACCATGCAACTGGAAATGTCCCTGGTTTTCATTTCAGAAATCTGGTCGCCTTACTCTGTGTCCACATCACCTGTCAGTGATTTTCACTAAGACTTTCCTCAAGAAAGTAAGTTTCACTGAGATGTAACCTCAGAGTGCCAGAGAACATGGTATTGTGCTGTGTGTTGTATGTTTTGAGGCTCAAAGGTTTACGATGGTAGAAGCCACATGGTCGGCTCAGGAGGAAGCCATTTTGTGGCTTTCCTCTGCATCTGTTGATCCCCATGGATACTTCCTGCCTCTTGTGTTCTATGAAAGATGAGATGACAGCAGACCACCGGGTGAGGACGGGATGCCTTTGCCCCGGGGGAGGCAACAACTGGAGTCATCTGGTGGCCTAAACTTGGCCAAAGGGCCTGAAGAGGTAATACAGTTGTTTAGGGGCAATGGCAAGGATGACCCCTCACTCTGTGGCCGTTCTCATTTAGTGTCAACGGCTGTCCCATATCTCACATAACATGTCTCCTCAGTACGTCTTCAGTGCTTGGCTAAACATGTAATTTTCAGATGCCAGAAAGTATCCACTGCTCACCTAATGACGCCGTGTTAACTTAGCATTGATTAAAATATAAGTATCATCGTCAAGTGTTCTCCATGGCGATGACATTCGTAATTGTTTGGGTCAATCAGTACAGCTCCATGGTGTGCTGTGATCAAACATTAAAAACAGAGAACCTACTGTGATCACTTATCCCAATGACAGCCTATTTTACTGCCCTGTCTCTATAATAACTTTATTTAAACTGGTTTCTCAACATTTTTCACTGACAAATTAACTTCTCATTAGAGAGTTTTTAGTCAGTTAAAGGAACAAAGGTACTTTTTTCCTTTAAACTGAGAAGTGCTGCAATGACAGGTAAATCTTTTTTTTTTTTTAATGGCTCCTCAACTGCAAAGACTGCATGTTGAAGTCATTCTCCTCAAAGGTGTAGTGAGCAATTCCAGCCCATTTACATTCGCAAGTTGTCAAATACCAGTGTTTTGTCATGCCCCTTGGCAACCGATATAGATGCACAACATACCAATCATTGGCGATATGAGACGCATGAGCTTTTGACTCAGTATAAAGAGCGGGCAAGTCTGTGTCAGGAGAAGGTGGGGTGAATGGATGGGTCAAACAAACAGGACTTTTACCAAGAAGACTGGGATTCATGTCCCATGTGAAACCAAAATTTCTTTTTAAGTTTTAAAGCGATATTCCACCCCAGAACGATAATCCACTCAATATGTACTCACCCCTGTGCCGATGTGAGGATGAGTGAAGATCTTCAGTTCACAAAACAATCCTGGAGTTTCAGCAGAAAACAGTGTTGCAGCCAAATCCAGTACAATGGCAGTGAATGGAGACCACGGATAAAATGGAAAAAACAGAACACAAAACAAACACAAAATGTCTCCATACAGTTTTTTCTTGTTAAGGCACTTTGTGCACTCACACATGGAAAATTATTTGTGCAAATCTTTTTCATTTGTTGCCAAAGTGTCACAGACAGCTACAGATTTCCCAGTGGATTCAAAAATTAAATCTTTGTTTGTTTGTTCAGATGTTTGAATTCATGTAATCAAAATGTTTTTACACATTCACACATTTTAATGTATTCATACAAAATGTTTTCACACATTCAGATATTGTGATGCACTGCAATACTTAAAATGCAATAATTTTAATCTTATTTTGTTTCAATGTTCTCCTAATTACAGTCAGGCCCTTTTTATCACTTGCCCTTTTGCTTGATTCAACGTGGATTCTGAGATGCCAGGACTCCATGGAAGTCCTCTGGATTTGTTCAAGCCTGAAATGGATATGAGAAGAATGATGGGAAAGAATTCATTTATGTCAAGGTAACAGAAAATACTGGTTTTTGACCATCTGGCATGTTCTGCTATGCAGGACAACTTAAACCAGTTCTCATTGTGTGCATGGCATGTTCAATGTGGTAAATACAACATTCAGCCTTATTAGACAAATATTTGTAGTGTAAAGATGTGGTGGCTTCCTGAGCCAAGAATGACGTCACACTCCCTGTGTTTTTGTTGTTATTAAGTCCTCTCTGTGCGTGCATACAAGTCCCTCTCAATCTTCCCCATGTCTGTTTTCATCATGGCAGCATGGTGAGTAACTTTAACATATCACAGCTAAACATATGACATATGTTTCCGAAAACATTTTAGGTGAGAAATAGGTGATGTGGTAACAGAATATTGATCCATGTCTGATCAACACTCTGCTTAATTTGACAGTTTGATCTGAGCTGAACAGTCATGTCTAAAAAGGAACCCTAGATTGGTGAAACTTTTATGAGATTCATTTCCTCATTGAGCACATTGTACAAACTAAGTATGTTTTATGATGTGACAATGCTTTGTTTAAGATTTGGGTAGGTTTAAGGACAGAAAACGACTGGCTATGGTTAGGGAAAGATTATAGTTTGGGTTAAAATGATCACTCTTGCAAAATCTTTTGTGGGTTCAGGGTTCCCTTTTGAGTAAACAGTCACTAAAAGATAAAATATGAAATATGTTTCTGAAAACATGCAAGAAACAGGCAATGTAGTAACATAATCTTTATCCATATTTGAACAGCAGATTTCTCACATTGATTTCGTCAGATACTTCTTGAAGCATCTTCTGTTTGTGTGTACTTGTTATGGCTGCTAAGTTCACTTTACCTTGGAATAGGTACTTTCCATATTCTTCAAGGAGAACAACGTTCTCACCATCATTTCTTTTTATTTCACTTTGTTTTTTTTCAGGAGCTAGCTAGCACAGGCTAACTACACATGTTAGCTTAGCAAGCTAACAACTGACAATAATGCTGAGTGAAGCATAACCTTGGTAACTGGAATCTTCATGTGCTGTATTGTGACGGTAACTGCTGTGAAAGCCTTAGATTTAATACTTTGCCAACGAGACAACCTAAGAGGCTTTATGCAACACTCCTAAATGAACCCCATAGCTTTGGGAAATATTGTTATTGTTATTCTTAGGGGACAAGCTTCAGTTTGAAACTTAGGGTGGTTAATTAAACCCAGCTCTGGTGCTCTACAACGACCTCTAGCAGCAAATGTCATATAGCACCTTTAAAATGTACATAACCACAGCAATAATCTGTCTTCATAATATGTTCATGTGAAGTCTACAAACACCTTATAGAAATTTATGATGATTTAGTCACAGCCTCTCTTTCTGCCCGTGGCACATCACTGTGGTTTAAGCACAGATACACTTCTCTGTGTCCTGGTGAGGAATATAGCAGACATGGCAATATATGAAAATGATTACAAAATGGATTATATATAGTCCCACATTTCCTCACCGTTTAGCTCTGGTTTGGTGGTTTGGTCCTGGTTCGATGCTGCTCCAGGGTCATATGTT
>JAJHUR010097030.1:0-21759 GCA_027495735.1 Lutjanus campechanus
CGAAAATGAAATCCATCCTTACACAGCACAGGTAAACAGGTAATGACAATAACAAGCTACGCCTACCATTCAGAGACGTCATGAAGTAACCTCTGTTCTGGAGAAACTTCAGGCTGTCCAGTCTGTACCTCCGGATCAGATTCAGGATCCAACACATACGGCTGTATTTCAAAACTTGTCATTTTCAAAAGAGAAATTCTTAGTAAAGTTCGCTGTTTACTCCTGCACCGGCTAAATGAGGAGGTGCGGCTCTGCAGCGCTCGGCACCGCTCGGCAGCCCTTCGGAAGTCCTCGGGAATGTGACCAATCACAGCAGAGTTGCCTTGGCGGGAGGCGTACATGGAGGAGGGCTGGGGGGTGGAGTAAATTAGACAGACTATTTTCACGGGATGCAGGAAATATAAGGAGGAGATGCAGAGAGAGGCACAGCGTCCTGAAGATCTACAAAGCTTTGTGTGCGGGTAATCGTGTGTAGCTGCTCTATAGGAGTCCAAGACTCAGTACAAAGGCCTGAAAATGAGTATAATAGGTCCTCTTTAATGTTTGGGTGCATTGGAATTCAATTTAATCTTGAAATTTAGTAAAAAAAATTGAGGTTTAAAGAGAGGTTTTTTAAATTTAACATTTCTTAAATTTGAGCTAGTTTAAAAGTTGATGCAACATAATTGAAGGCTAAAGCACAATATAATAGGGTTTAAAATTTAATCCTTGCTGGTGCAACCAAGCCTAATTTTATAAGGGGTGCTTTCAGTGGCCAAAGTCAGAAACTTCTAAATCATACACATACAATATATCATACAATATGTAATATTCCATCTGTTACCTGAAATACTCTTGAAGAGCTGTGGTTTTCCAATGGGGCTGGCCTTGTCATACTCTCGCACCCAGATGTTGAGAACATCATCTGCTGCACCGGTGTTATGGAGGAAGAACTGCAGACACTGGGCTCCAGGTTTAGGGTAAAGCCAACGACTCTCCAGGAATGCACGGTCACCAGGTTCAGCAGAGGCCGTGCTGAAGTGCATGAAGTAGCCTTTTCCTGAGGGCAAAAGGAGACAAGAGTGGTAATGCTGGCATTCACAAGTTTGTCATATTACAGTAAAAAAAAGTAAAAACTGTGTCAGTTCTGCATGATCACCTGTGAATATCGCAGTAAATAATATATATTTAAGATATTGTGGAATAATGGGGCTCTCAAGCAGAGCATGAAGTCAGAATCCTTCTGTGTGTGCCGTAATCAGAGCTTCTCTGTTCTTTGTTTCGGTAGCCGGCCTGGTCTTGTGTGCACGTTAGTGATGTGAGTCCCTCCCTGTGAAACTCTGGCTTCGAGGAGAGCGATATAACAGCTGTTTCTTTTCACATCTTACTATGTGAATTAAGAGCTGGTAAATGTTGAAACAGTGAAAAAGCAAACCAAGATGGTTTGATGAGTTTTATATTTAGGGCCCGAGCACCGTAGGTGCAAGGCCCTATTGTTTTTGCTCAGACTGCCCAAAAAGTGAATTGCATTTTTGAAGGCTTAAACATACTCAAAAACTCACCAAATTTGGCACACACGTCAGTCTTGGTGAAAATTTACCTGTCATGTGGTTTTTGTTGGTGGGCATGGCAAAATGACTTGGCCACGCCCCTTAAACGCTGCCATTACCAGCACGTTTCACCGATTTGCACGAAAATCGGTACACGCATAGATCATGCCCAGACGCACAAAAAAGGACAGTCATCTGATAGCCTAAACCCAAATGGAAAACGGCTATTTTGAATTTCGTCGTCACTTTTTGGTATTTTCCACATGTTGAATTTTAACGAACTCCTCCAAAAGGATACATCAAATCGGCTTCAAAATTGGTGTGTACCATTTAGACTAGTTTGTGATTAAACGTCATTAAAAGATTCTCCATGCCACAGGAAATGATTATAACTTTTGCATACAGGGTCAGATCTGCGCCAACCTTACCATGTTTCATAACCATCTTGCCCTGAACACATATGCCTGACAATATTCCACGATTTTCATAGTGCCTCCTGCTGGTGACAGGAAATGTCATGTTTTAGACTTTGAGGTGCTGCTCACAGCATGTTGACCATATCCAACTCAAATCTTGTCAGGAAGACCATAAGGCCTGGGTTATGTTACATTGTTAGGATCATGGTGTATCGTCAAATGGTGGCCCTGACGGAGCGGCGAATGTCAGTGTTTCGACAAAACACAGAAAGTGACATTAACTTTGGTGTACTTAGTCCAATCTGACTGCAACTTCACATGTTTGTTAACAGTCCAGGCCTGAATATATAATATGAGTTTCATCAATGAGCATGGCCATAGAGCTTGGCCACACCCTTTAAAGTGCAGCAGCCCCCATAGCAAGATTTGCCGACATGCATGAAAATCGGTATGCACATGTATCACACCCACACGCACAAAAAAGCCTCTTGGACACATGGGCCAAACCCAACAGGAAGTCGGCTATTTTGAATTTCGCTGTCATTTTTGGCATTTCCCACGTATCATATTTTAATGAACTCCCACTCCAGAAATGATCCAATTGACTTCAAAACTGGGGTGTACCATCTAGACAAGTGTGTGACCAAAATATATTAAATGAATTGGTCAGCCTGGAACAGTGTCGCTGTGACGTGGCGTCGACTTTTGCTGTCTCGCCATGAAACATGATACTGCTATAACATGGGATTTAATGGTCAAATTTGTTCCAATCTTTACATGTATGATAAAAGTACAGTCCTGAACACACCCGCATGACACTCACAAGTCACAGTCATGGCGCCACCTAGTGGGGAGGGGAAGTAACAACAGATGGCTTCTTCAGTGTCCAAAAGGGGGTGAAAATTCAGTACCTCATCTACCAGTCAGCCTCTGGCAGCATGGTCACGGCTGCAACAGGCCCCGAGTGGTGCAGGGGTGTGAGGGCCCGTTCAACGCTGCTTGCAGCTTTAATTGTTTTTGCTGCTGTTTGAATGAAGTGTGTTTTGCAATGATCTGTGAGAAAAAATGGACTCTAGTGGGCCGACGGCGCATTTGGTTTTGTCTGAGATGCTGTGCTTGGTTGCATAAAACCACTTAGGCCACGGGTGGTTAATTATTTTCATGGGGGGCCACAAGACAAATTGATTAGTAGACTGCTGTGGGCTGCACACAAATGGGATAAGGTTCTAATAATGGCCAAACATAATAATAATAATAATAATAATAATAATAATAATAATGGTAATAATAACAATAACAATAACAACAACAACAACAACAACAACAATAATAATAATAATAATAATAATAATAATAATGGAATAGTCAAAAGGGCACATGCAGGTGTCCACTATGCATTTCTTCTGTTGGTCACCCTTTCTGAATTGCAATGTGATGGAATTGTGAGCTAACTATTTTTAAAAGCGAAACCCAGTTTTTGCTGAATGTCCATTGTTTTTCCCACTCGCAGTTCAGGAACTCTGTCTCTGGTTGGCCACAGAAATGTTTTAAATCCACTGTTCTTGTGCATCTAGTAGCAATTAATTTCCTATATAACCTTTAAATAAAAACAGTTTTAGTGCTGATGTTGGAGGGTTTTAATGTTACCATATTCAAGAGCCTATTTCATCCTAGTTAATTCAGCATGCTTACAGTTCCCTTTTGAAAGGTGTTATTTAGTTGAAGGAAGAAAAATAATTGTCATTATCATTGTTAAAATGATTATGATGAGCAGCCCAAAGCTCTATAGCCAGCACAGTGGTGGAAAGCTTTTTAGCTTATAGCAGCAAATCCCAGAATTATCTTTCAGCTTTTTATAGCAACCAATGGAAGAAACCCTCTCTAAATTGTATCCAATAAACCACTAATACATTGATATTTATCTTAAAACCTAATCACTGTACTTTGTACAGATCATGTAATTACCTCAGACACTAAACACTAGGGTCAGGTATCTACTGTATGAGGCTAGATAAGGGAGCAAGAAGTCATGAGCATTTTTTTTGAATAACTGCTAACTGGATAACCACACAGAGATCTGTGTGTTCAGTAAGCAGTCATTGTCTTTAGGTCCATTTATTTATTGTAAATATTTATCATTTTTATGCTGTTTAATATTATAACATTATAGCTATATAATACAAGATTATACTCTATATTCTTTATCTGCTTTCGCTATTGTTGTCATGGTTTGTGTTTTTGTTGGTCACTTCCTGTTTTATTTTGTAGTATTGGTTTTCCCTTGTGTGTCTTTGTTGTTTTTACTTCCTGTCTTTGTTCTTTTCTCGCCCTTTTTGATCATTGATTTTGTTCACCTGTTGTTGTTGGCCCACCTGTGTCTCATTAGTTTTCTGTCTATTTAGTCCCTGTGTGTCTCTTTGTCTATTTGAGTTTGTGCGTTGTATTTTTGGTGTCAAGTTCTTGTGTCTTTCCTGTGTTGCTCCCAGTGCTTTTTGGTCTCTTTCCTTTTTTGGATTTATACCCTTGTGGATTTTGCCTGGTTTGGTTTTTTGTCTTTTGGATCCCTTCTTTTGTTCAAGTAAGCCTGAGTTTGAGTTACTTTTTGTTTTTGATTAAATCTCCTTTTGAACTCTGCCACCTGCTTTTTGGTCTGCATTTTGGGTCCACCATTTGTGTTTGCTAGTGACTTTACACCTACCTAACAATTGTGTCATTGATACGTTGAAATATTCAAACCCAGGAAGCCTAACACTGAGAGGTCTGGATATTTTGTAAGATATTTGGTATCAAGGACTTTGAACAAAGTTCAGTATCATGTCCACAACATGCATTTGTAATGATAAGTCACCTTTGCATTGTCCCATGTTGGAGAAGTCTGTCTGAGGCCCTCCACTCACAGAACTATGTTGTTCCCACTTTCTGTTGCCAGGACCCTGAATCATCCCACAAATGTTCTCCTCCTCGAAGTTACAACTTTCCACGAAGGTAGAAGACTTGGCTATGGAAAGAACACAGTCACAATTTAATCAAGAGTGCAGTAGATTTGAATGACGAAGACTTTTGTCTTTGTTTATCTCGTTGGTTTGACGGGAACATTTTTTACTATTCCTGCCATAATTCTGAATGCTACTAAAATCTATGTATTTATTAATGTGTGGATAGATTTATTATGAAAAAAAACACATTTGACCCTTTTAGAAACAATATGAATATTGTGTTTTGTGAGATGGGTAAGAGGAGAGTAAAATCACCACTAAATATCAGACTTTAAAAGCTTTAACATAATCGAGTAAGAAATCCATGGTATCCAGTTTCTTAATGCAACACTCTTGGACAAGACAATAATCAGTCCCTCTAGGATTTCACAGGCTGTTTTTGGGATTGTTGCTGACTAAAAAGTCTGATTTCACAGCTTTTAAAAAAAAAAAAATTGTTGCAATATTTTTAGACTTTTTTTTTCACTGCAGGAGCACATGAAAACTGCAAAAGATTGCAATTGCAGTTTTTTTGTATAATTCAGTAAAATCAAAGGCAGCTTATTCCAGGGAGAACAAAACCACACTCTATTCTGAGTGTTCTAACAAACTTTACCAAAAAGGCTCAGGATTACATAAACAAACAAAATATGCTTTAATTGTACATGAAAAGGTCACCTGGGGGGTATTCCACAAAGAAGCACAAACTCAGACAAAAAGCACAAACATAAAATAAGGGTGCACAGAGCATTGATAAATGTCAATAACAGTGACAAATGTGTTGTTTTCAGTACCTGTCATCAAATAATGCTGAACAATAAAACAAAATATGTATGTTTTCGTGGAGGATTGCTGTGACTGGTAGAACTCACAGAGAACAACAATGATTGGCCAGATTTGTGGAAAAGTTGCAGAGTTTGTACAAAATTGGAAGGTTGCACAGAATTCATGGGGATTGATTGGTTGAATTTGCGTGAACCGATGCCATTGCAACATGACAACTTCCTGGAGAGACTGAACAATGTTGTCATTACAAGGGAGTAATCTGATGGCAACTGGGACCAACAGTAATGAAAGAAAGTGAGAATTAACTCTCAAAGAGGTTGAACATGCATAATCCAAATGAAAGAAACCTTTAACTTATCCCATGGATGGTCAGATTAAATGTGATACAATAGTATTACCCTTACAGTATTATGTTTGTGAGGTAGTCCAGGCCGTTTTGACCGTGAAAGGGTGAGCTGTCCTGGTTAATCCAGGATAGCCAAATATTAAAACTAAAAATTTGGAAGAGGTCATCCTCCATGAAGCTTGAGTTTTTCTAATGAGTTAAAATTTTGTGATTCCATATTTTGACACACCTGAATGCAGTATATCAAAAACATACAAATAAAAACAATGATTTGAAGGAAAATAATTTGCAATTGATACAATATCCTTGGAAGAAATTTCAACTTTGCTTCTGCAACTCTACCCAAGTGTGAAAGTGGTAATGAGGACGATGTGTTCATGTCATTTAAACATTCAAAGAGTGTGTGGTATACACCCAAGTTCAATTTTTCATGCAGGTGATATGACAGTCCACAGAGGGTGGAGGGGTTGGGTTGATGGATTGGCCAAACAAACACAGTGGATGGATGTCTGTAAGTTAACACATTTATTTTAGCTACTAGGACAACAAAAGTCACCTGCCTATGGGTGATGATGAAGGTCACTTGACTATGGATCTAATAGATCATTCTGTGGAAATATAGGTCTTTCATGAAGCAGGGCCTTCAGGATCATTGTTGTTCTTGCCATCACAAGGCATCACAGCTAGATGCCATACTTGTATTAATGAATGTACATTAGTGCATCAATCTCAATTTTTATTTGACATAAACTTGTTGTAAGAGTTTTGAGGAGCATCAGATCAGAGACATATAACAGAAAAGAGCCAGCAACGTTTAACAGTTCACAGATCAACTGTGTATGAACCTGACACCTTAACACTTTCTGGATAAATGAGGCCAAGGTATCCATAACTGGGCTGATAAATTACAGATTATTGCCCAAGATTATCAGTATATATTAGCATCAGCTAATGCTAGAAAAATACCAAACCTTCCTGTAACTCTGCCAGTTTATTATGGGACAAAAATTAGTTTATTGATTCTTCAAACACTCAAAGAACCCTTCCAGTGCAAGTTTATTTCACCACTTTGAATCATGTATACTTACATATACTACAAATACACACTTACACATGGCTCCTCTTTTCCAGAAAACTCTGTCTTCTATGAGACATGTAATTTTATGTCTTCCCCTCTTGATGCTTCAATATGTGACAATATTTTATTATAATATAATATTTAATATATTCTTTGTCTACACATATTAAAATCTCTTTTTTATTTCTTCATTGTTTGCTTTATGTTTTAATGACAGTGTCACACTGCACTATTTTGGAAACAGTGTAATGGACTGGGTCAGCATGGTCGGGCAGTGGTTACCACTGTTGGCTCACAGCAAGAAAGTTCTGAGTTTGAATCCCCCAGCTGGCTGGAGGGTTGGGGAGTTTGTGGCTGAGGCAGGGCTTTTTATGCTAAGTTTGTATGTTCTCCTTGTGTCTGCATGGGTTCTCTCTGTGTACTCCGGCTTTCTCCCACAGTCCAGAGAGATGCAGTTTAATTGGCGACTCTAAATTGCCCATAGGTGTGAATGTGAGAGTGGGTGGTTGTCTGTCTCTATATGTCAGCCCTGTGAAGAATTGGTGACTTGTCCAGGGTATTCCCCACCTCTCACCCAATGTCAGCTGGGATAGTCTCCAGCCCTCCTGCGACCCTTCAAGGACTGAATGAATGAATATCATGGCCTGTTAGCTAACATCAATTAACTGTTATCTAGTGAACTGAGAAGAAAGTCTTTACTATGTTGTAATATCATTCTAATACAGTATCTATGGAAGGTGTTGCTTCCTTCCTTTCCTTGCAATATCACAAACATCTAATGCTTTATGGAGTGAAGGTAACCTGTCTCATTTATGGCCTGATGGACAAATTGACAGGTCAGGTAACTCACTGCAGTTGTAGAGACGGTTGAGCTTGGTTAGGTCACTAGCACTGAACCCCATCCGCTGACCAATCACATCCATGAAGTGTGGGATCTTGGTGACAATGGTGGGCTCAGAGCCGATGTTAAAGGCCGTCTTACTGTAGTGCATTACAGAGCCATAGTCATAGGGAACACCCAGAGCACTGGACACGGTGTCATCGTACGTCTTAAAGTTGTGCTCTTTACCTGAGGAAGACATAAAAAGAATATCAGGAAGAAGTCAACTCTTTTATTTTAATTTTTACAAGGATGGATGGAACGACAGCATTGCAAGCAATTGCCTATTGTGCTGTCTACAAATGTATTCAGATAGTAGATAGGCATAAAGAAAAAAATGCAGGAGATAATCGTTTTGTTTAGGTATTGAGCTGTAATTCACTGTTACAAGTCAGAATTACCTGGTTCAATGCGATCCCACATGATGTTGACATAATCATCACGGTCAGCTCTGGACTGCTCATGCCAAAAGCCCAAAGCATGCAGGAACTCATGCTCAACAGTTCCTAGACGATCACAGTTTCTACCAATGGACAACCGTTGCTTCCCCACATGTTGGTTGCCAACAGAGGAGTAGCATCTAGAGAGAGAGGGACACCATAGTAGTATATAGCAGTATAGTGCTAGAATTAAAGCGACATTCCACTTTCCAGGATTAACCCACGTATTATATACTCACCACCCTGTGGATGTGATGGTAGATGAAAATCTTCAATTTCCAAAACAGTCCTGGAGTTTTAGGAGGAACAGGATAGCAGCCTCGTCCAGTACAATGGCAGTGACTTGTGACCACCGATAAAACGTTAAAAATAGCACACAAAACAAACACAAAAATTCTCCATCCTGCTCGTGTGGTGTAATCCAAGTGTCCGCTAGCCGCGAGACTTCGTATATATCCTAATGGCCGCACATGCCGAAGTCTCGCGAGATCGACGCCATGTTTACATCTTACCGGCTACCTGCAACAGCTGATATTTCTGCTAAAAACATGGCGAAAATGGCGTCTTTTGCGGTTAATTTTTAATGTCGCGGCTAGCGGACACTTGGATTACACCACACGAGCAGGATGGAGAATTTTTGTGTTTGTTTTGTGTGCTATTTTTAACGTTTTATCGGTGGTCACAAGTCACTGCCATTGTACTGGACCAGGCTGCTATCCTGTTCCTCCTAAAACTCCAGGACTGTTTTGGAAATTGAAGATTTTCATCTACCATCACATCCACAGGGTGGTGAGTATATAATACGTGGGTTAATCCTGGAAAGTGGAGTATCACTTTAAGACTTCACTTTTGTGCCTTTTTTGTTCTCTGTGGGGTTAAAGCAGTAAAAGTGGTCACTTGACAACCATAAGTCCAATTGTGCTTTTAAGCTCTGTTTTGATCTGAATCAACTCCTTTCGTTGTCACAGGTGTGCCACCCAACTTGCACACCCAAAAATTAGATGCTGAAAAAAGTTTTAGCTATAGCTTTTCTAAAATGTTTTGTTTCAGACTTTGGCTACTGTGTGATCAATATCATTATGATGATTCTTAAGTTTAAAAGGTTAAAAAATTCTAATTAAATTTCATTAAAACAACAATGTCCACCACCTTGCATGGTCTGCAGTTAATGCTAAGATGGTACTTAACAACCTTTTTTCCTTGGAGCTCCCCCGCACACATGTGCACATACACTTAAAGAAAATCCCATTCATTCAGCTTTACTGCCCAAATAAACATCAATTTGTTATTTGTTCAAATTGTTATTATTCTTGGAACCTTTACCTTCAGTAAGTGTCTCTTTTCTGGTCCAAGCTTAATATTTTTTTTTCTCATAACAAACCAACAGATTATATTCACACTAACCAAAAGAACAATAATGATTCATCAACACAGAGCTTGAGAGCTCACAGAGTTGTGGACTATAAATATCTTATTAAAATGTTTTGGATACAAACTTCTGTATGAATTGTGATCTTTGCAAATCTAATTTTGATGACTTAAAGACCCTATGATTTCTGACATCCCCCTAAAGGTGGCCCAGAAACCAGGTGCAATGTGCTATAATATTTAAGAGGTCCTCTTGTTTGAAAGGAAATTTACAGTCTAATGAAATAATTCAATCATTTAAGGCTAAGTCATGCCGTCTTATGTAGGCTGAGTCCCAATCAAGTTTCATGTAAATGTCATTTTGGGAAACGCTGTGTAGATTCTTGTCTTGCCTAGTTGTTTACTTTTTTACTTTTTATACTGTGTTATGGCTATGTTGCTTTATAGTTTTGCTTGTAGGCATACTAGGTAGCTAGATACTCAAACACTGTTTCAGTTAATTTCACAACTACATTTATGAAAAAAACAACAACATTTTATTGAAGGTGAACATGTCAAATTTTACCATGACCACTGTCTAGAGGAATTATTAGGACCTTCTAGGAAATTTGGCCAATATTGTACATATGCTTTTTTTGGTTTTGTTTTGTTTGTTTTTTTGTTTGTTTGTTTGTTTGTACCAGTGTATTGGCTAAGGTTTTACTTTTAGGGCTCAAGTAAAAAACAACACATTTTGTCTTTGCAAACAAAAATGATGTAGTATGTGTTGATTTCCATAGAGTGGGGAAGTGAGATCAGATCACATGTGGCCACTCGAGACAGATGTGGAGACGCATTCTAATGACAGGTGTGAACTGACATACTCAGAGCCGACCACTTGTGATCAGATCACCCAAGATGCACGCCACCAGGTGTAATGGTAATTTGACATACAGTATTGTGTGATAAAAACACGTCTTAGTTCAGCTCTAAACATCTGTACAAGATGCAGTGTGAACATGTGCTTTTGCTGACCAAGGACACATTCGACCAGCAAGCATGTAATAAGCACAGATGTAGTTTTGTCTTGTTCAGCAATATAGTTTATATGAAGTAACGACATCAGTCTGAAGCTCAGCTCACCCGCTGCCTTTGAACACAGAGATGTAGTTCTGCTCTCCTTTCCATGGTGTGAAGTCGATGCAGGTCTTCAGTCTGTACTGGTCAAACGCCTTCAGGATCACCCCCTTTGCATTCATGTCTACATGTTACAAAATGTAAGACAATGAAACATGAAAAGGCATCTTAATTTGGTCTATATCCCTAATAACATGCTAAGTATAATGTGAATGTGATTTTCCATAACAACACAGTGTCTTACCCAGATTGTCCTCTAGGTAGTAGGGAATGGTTGTTGGCCAGCGATACTTATCACCTATGATAGAGTTTCTGCTGGATGTCTGATGGGAGGAAATGAGGGAAACGACAAGTGTACAATCATACTTAAAAGTTACACTTCTTACAAAATGAGACCTGAGACCAAATTATCTCTGAATGCTGAAATTACTGCATATTTATTACATCTGTACAATGGCTTCATTTTCATTATCTAAAATAATGTAGATGAGCAGATACCGTGGTAGAGTCATGTCTTACGATCATCATCACATTCATGGTCATTTCACCCAGCTTTAGTTAATTTAGTTTGTTTGATTTATAAAAGAACAGTGTGCAATGACATTGATCATTTATTAAAAAAATGAAAACATGGTTTCTCCAGATTTAGTAAGATGTTAATTTACATCTGTAGTCCCACACAGTTAAATAAAATCTAACGTAACACAATACAGAGTACATGCAGGTGCCTAACATAACAAATTACAGTAAGTACACACTGCACAGTACAAAATACAATGTGAAACATGAAATATACAATTACTACATTTTTGAAGTGACTAAGTTACCAATGCCTCTGCCACAGTAAAGATGGTAGGTACAAGCTGCACAATACAAATTACTGTAAAAAATACACAATAATTAAATTAAAAGTGGCAAAGTTACCAGCACATGTACCCACAAGGATAACATATAACATCTATGTACCTGCTGGAGTAACCTCTAACATCTATCTAAGATCACTGCTGACAAGACTGAGAAGAAGGCTTTACACGAAAAGGCTGATTGAGAAAAGGCAGAACTACGTTTTTTAACGCTGCTGTCACCCCTGGAGGCAGACCTTAAGGTAACAGCTCAGAGCGTGGGTGCACAAAGTTCTTGCACAAAGGACACATCAACATCTCCACACCATTACAGATGGAAGGGAGGTTGTTGATGTACATGCTGGAGAGCAGCAGCCCCAGGATTGAACCTTGTGGCACTCCCAAAGTGCAAGTTCTCATGGGAGTTCCTACATATATTGCTCAAAGATTGAATTATATTTGTGTCTTAATTCTGAGTTTTCAATGGAACATTTAAGCACTGAATAAGGGTTTTGCAAGCACATAAAATATACTTTTGTTTAACACAAATAATCATTTAATCTGAGATTTAAAAAAAAAAAAGCTTGCTTTGAAATAATTTATTGAGTTTATGGTTTAGTTTATATGTAGGATTTACGTGTGCAGCTTTTGGCCTTTGGTGTGTGTGGAGTGGACACTAGCTTACATCCTCCTGTTGGATGTCTCCCTCCAGGAGGTCCAGCCCAGCCGCTGCAAAGTAACATTGTATTGGTTGAGGAAAGTATTCAGAGGCATTGACATGTCATACAGTGCAGCAACACAGAAGTAGTCCACCAACCTTCATTGATGTTGAAGATGTCCCAATCATGGCCTTCATCAACATCAGTTTCTGCAGGTGTAGAATCAATGATATGGAATGGGATTACAAGAAGTATAAAAATGATCTTTTTATTATTATACTGTGTACTTAGTGCAGTTAGCACTGAGCCCCGCTCCACTGACATGATGCAGTGGTGTGGACATGAGACATGTTCACTTTAAAGTGTTACATATACTTGAAAATATATTTCTTAAATTAAAATTCTGGCTCTAGTTGAAGGTTCATTTGCAAAAACAGACATCTCTGATTTTATTCCAAAATCATGATTTACTTTTTTTTTTTGGACAGTCCAGGAAATATCAATCAAACTGCTGTTTGATTGAGTTTTTCTGATAATTCAGAATTCTTAAATCCTGCTTGTGTCTTTTTTATATTTTGCACTAATGGAATATTAGTCAAATTGGTGTCGGTTTTCTTTGTTTTTTAGAGTGCTTTTATTTATTTAGCTTTTCCCCCCCAAATGAACTCCTCATTTTAAAATTTGATGGACTGCTAAAAAATTTAATGGATTGTTTCAGACCTGCTGGACTGCTATCCAAGTTGTTCTGAGGGACAGAGAGGCACAGATTTCTTTCAGGTGTTCAAATTGCTGACACCTCAGCCACTGAAATACATTCAACTGGGAAGCAGGACATAAACGATGCCTGCAGTGCAATGCAAGACATTGCCAAAGATCACGAGTATATAGAGCCGCTCAGTGTCTTTTAAGTCTTGTTACTCAAGTTATACTCAAGTTTTTGTATCTTTTAATGACTGAAAATCACAACATGTGACTCACCTGAATCACCTGTTAGCTTCGCTGCAACCTAGTAAAAACATCAGAAAGTACAAGAATCAATCAACAGAGAACACTGATGACATGATTTACTAAAGAAAGAACTTACATCCTGGGAGGCAACTGTTGCACTCGCTTCCACTTACCAGTCCCAGGCCCACAAACAGAATGATCCACCTGAGTGCCATGTCTCCAGCTGCAGATACACACTCACTGCTGGTTCAATCTGCCTCAGCCCTGCTGTGTCTGAAGAAATGTTGTCACTTTGTTTTTATACACAGGAAGAAACACAGGACACGCAACATTCACATGCTCTGGCCATCTTTATGATACAGGTTGACAGAGATTACATAGTGGTCAAATTAATTATTAATTCAATATTCATGATTAGCTTATCTAAGTGTTGTAACCACACTAATAAAAATACACTGGTGCAGGTGGTTTACAAGAATTCAAAAATAAAGTAACCACACACATGGATGTGATCGTACTTGTTAGATTTGTGACGCTGTTTTACTCAGTAGCAACAACAGCATGGAGTCAGATTTTTATTTTTATCTTATTATGTTAAATGACAATATGAGGCCGATCAATTACATGTATCTAAATCTTAAATTGACAGTTGGCAGGTTGTCATGATAAATAAATCCAGGACCTGAAACAAAGGTCAGAGTTTCAGTCTGGTTGTAGATAAAGTAGATAGGAGAAACATTCAAGGTCCCAACAGAAAAAAAAATCAAACAAACTTTGTTTTATAGCGAAAAGCCCATGGCCAGGTCTGTAACTACCACTGTGGGCACTGAGGTCATGTCTTAAGGATTTTGTCTGAGGATAGTTTTATTCCTGGAAGTGTGGAGAAAGTTCTCAGAAATATCCAGATAATTGAAAAGAAATTACAAAGAGGCCGCTTAGGGGGACTTCGACTTATGACCTAGGTACTCAAAAGTACAGGCTCTGAAATGTACTCAAAGTATATAAGTAAAACATAGTTACGTCTTTTTTTGTCTTGCTACATCTTTTTCGTCCTGCTGTCTCTTTTGTCTTGTGACAATTTTTACATGTTTCCTCATCTTTTTATATCTTTTTATGTTGTCTTTTGTATTTTTGCATCTTTTACATTGTTTTGCATCATCTTATGTCTCTTCTGTCTTGTTACATCTTTAATGTTGTTTGTCTTGTTACATCTTTTTTATTTCCCATCTCTGACAACAGTGAAAGAACTAGTGGCTACTTAACATGTGGCAGTTAAGTGTTTCACTAAACCTGCTAGCATCAAACTGTGCACAACAGTTAGGTGGTACATGGAGAGCTCAATATTTTCTGAGGTGGTTCATGGTGTAATAAGTTTGAGAAACAATGACTCATGACCACAGCATTCCTACAGGGCCTTCCCATGGCCCCTCACAGATTATGAGACAATGGGCCCCAAGCACAGGAATGTAAAATACTCAAAAAGTCTCTTTTTGTAGTTGCTTTACATCTCTTTGTAGTTGTTTTGTGCTTTTTTGTGATTAATTTATTGTCTCTTTGTAGTTGTTATCCATCTTTTTGTAATTTAGTGTCTCTTGTGTCACTCTATAGTTGTTCTGTGTCTCATTAATTATTAATTTATTATTAATTATAATTATGGTTGTCATTGTTTTGGTCTCTTTGTGGTTGTAATGTGTATCTCTATAGTTCTTTTATGTCTCTTTGTGGTTGTTTTGTTCCTTTGTATCCTTGTTTTGTCTTTGTTGTAATTTTGTGTCTTTGTAGTCAAACTGCCTCCTTGATCTGTCATGATGCAGATGATACAGCCAGTCACAGGGCTTTTAAACTGTAAACCATCATAACACAGTTTATATAATCCAAATTGTATGATATCAAACTGTGACCATTAACCGTTAAGATAAGTGTAATAAAATCCTTTGAAAGGTACACCATTATCAAGGGGTAACAAGCACATTGTGTTTATTTTCTTTACAATCATTCATGTAACAAAACCTTTTTGGATGGAAAAAAAAAAAAAAAAAAAAATCAATCAGAGGCAGCATTGGTGTGATATGTGAAACTCTGAATAAGAACTGGTCAGCCTGATTAAGCCCAGTGGGAGAAAATGAGTTTTATTGGTTTTCCCTTTTGGAAGCCCTTTCCTTAACTGCTCTGCACGATACGCCATCTGCACAATGTTGTATCTGAAAAGACTGCTACCAACCAATCCTCTGGTGTTAAGCTTCAGTGTGACAAGAAGAAATGAAAGCAGAAAATGGACTACCACTGTCATGCAGTGGCACTTTATTTTCTGATACTAATAATCTGAGAATCCTAGAAGTTCAGCTGCATGTGATGAGTACACACCTTGTATTATCAGAGCAGTGGTTGGTAAATTGTCTCCACATGGGACCTCAACAGCCAGTTCTCTTATTGTAAGGATAGAGATACAGTTGCTTATGCTTTTATGCTCCATTTTTGTGTGCACATGATGACATATGCTGTGTCCGCTTGAATCATTGGTTATGCACGTCATCAGAAATAAACACTATGGCAGTGTAGGGGCAGTATGGGAATGCCCCTACACTGCAAAGGCCAGGGGTCAGTAGGTACATCAGTAGCACAACAATGGCAGAAAGTTTTGAAGATGAAGTAACAGACTGTTTAAAAAAAAAAGTCTATGCAAGCTAACTGACAAAACATCAACAGAGATACAGTATTACGACCTCCTCCAGCATCGCCACATTTGTTGTCAGAAAACTTTTGACTCTTCTTCTTATTTGTGGTATCTTTTTACCCTGAGCAGTGCCATTGAATGGATGCATTGCTTAATATCCATGTCAGCGTAGAGGATGCATGGAAGTATGTGGGCAGTGAGGGTTACATGGTTTGAAATGGATGTATCTATTTTTAAATACCTGGTGACAGATCTATGCTATTTTAGGAGACAATGTGGAAGCCTAGGAAAATAAATGGCAACAGGTCCAACACCATCCATGCATCCATGCAGAAAATAGCAGAAAATGTTGGGAAATGCGAGTGTGAATGGTGCAGATGTGTTTTGTCCACCAGTCATCAAATGCCTTGACTAAGAAAGTAGTCAATTACTGGTCCACTGCAACCAATTTTTTTCTACAAAGTACTACAGGGTTTACATCTAGTTCCATATGGTCTGAGTTGTATGGTGTGCTGTCTTTTAGAATCCCCCAGTAATATGCATAGTATATAGGGATATACATGAACACTTAAGTTCACAATGCAGCCGTTTGTCTGTGTGAACACATGGTTAAAAAACAAATATATTTCTCATCCTAAGACACAGGTACAGGAAAGCATTAGCAGTCCTTGTTACATGGGGACTCAGATAAAAATGCATTTTTGGTACCAAGCTATAGTTTAAAGAAAATTTGCCATTTTGGGAAATATTGGTTTTCTTACCAAGAATTAGAAGATTGATTGTGGCCTGGTAGCTCAGTTGGTAAAACGTTTGCCCCATATACTGAGGCTGTGAGTCTTCAGCTGTCCTATCTAAAATAAGGGCATAAAAGCTAAGCTAAGATCTTTTTTTTAAAAATGTGAAGATCAATATTGCTCTCATGTCTGTGAGCTAAATATGAAGGTACAGTCAGGAGCCTGTTAGCTTAGCTTAGCACAAAGACTGCTAGGGGAGAAAGAGAGATCCTGAATTAAGCCAACAAGATATCAGGTGTTAATTTGTCAGCTTTAGAGCAGGTAGAAAGATTTTGTAACATCTGCCTCTCTGTTTTATTTCCATCCTTGTAGATTTTGTTTTAAGCTAAGCTAACAAGCTGGAAGGGACTCAGTGCAATTCCACTGCAGGGGCCAGGGTCTATTCCCCCAAAAATCCCTGCTTGGGGGTTAGTAGGCCTCCTTTCTAAAATACGGTAACTTTGGGGGTGGGGCTTGCAGTGCATAACATTTCTGATTGCTCACAGCATTTTATTCCAGCCACCATTTATTATCAGCATTTATGCTGAGGAAAAAATGCCAGTCAGACTTTGTTGATGGTCATGTTCCAAAATGACATGTAAAAACAGCCATCCCCCTTTCATACATCAGTGGACTAATTTGCCTAATCTTTGCAGCGCTAGGCTGAGGGAACCTTTTAGATCCTTGAAAACTGGGACCAAAAGTTCCAAGTACTTTGGGTCAAATCGATTTCCTCACCTAACTCTTGTCAAGAAAGCAGATAGGCATAATTTTTAAAATTTTGAACAATTCCTTCAGCTAACAACTAGCTTTGTAAAACTATTGAACACAGAATATATTACTTTAAAACATTATATCACATCTGTACAAATCATTTTGAAATTACTGGCCACAATAAATAATGGAAATTCTAGTTTCAAAGATAGTTAACTGAGTTTAAACCACCAGCAGGCAATACAGTATGCTGTCTTTCTGGCTGCGTTTAGATTTGTCACTGAGATGTGTTTTGGGATTCCACCATTCCAGCTGTAACAGACAAGTTCTCAGTGGTCTCTCCTCTTTCTCTCTCTGTCCTAGCCCCATGAAGATTCTTCCATTGTGCTGGTGTCCACTGAAACGGAACTTCCCTTTGAACTTATGGCCACCCTACGCTTCACCTCTTAATATGGCTCAGTCGCTCACTCATGATGGACAGGTACTGGGTCAGCTTCACCATGGCAATGATGATGGTTCCTCCAATCAAGGTACAGGTTGGCCAGAAGATGGAGTGGAAGACTGCGACCTGGCCATAGATCTGTGTCAGGATGGCACTGTCCATTCTGTCTTCAGGGTCCACGAAACACTGGATTGTGTGCTGAGACCTCAGACGCTCAGAAATGTTCTGAACTATTGCATGTGTGGCTGCATAGTCTTTATGGCACTTTGGGATGTAGAAGCACTGAAAGAAAGAAAACGAGAAAAACAGATATTGTTTTAGTTGTATATTGTTTGTTTGCAATTGTAACCTTGGTTTTCTGAGTGAAGAGACTATCTCTCCGCACAATTACAGATTCCATATGTACAGGGACTGATCCCACTGGGACAGCTGACATGACTATTTCTTTAAGACACACCACTTTGTGGCCCATGCACAGCTTTAAAAGCACATTGAGTTTACGCTTGACGTATGAAATGTGCTATATAAATAAAGTTGGCTTGACTTGACTTAAAAGATTAATATTGATTGAAATGGTTCCCGAGCAGCCTTGCCCTGGAGAGATGGTCTCTTCACTCAGAGAACCAAGGTTACAGTGTAACCAATGTTCTTATCAAGACTATGTCTTCACATAGTTACATATAGATACATGTATGGGTATCCTGTAAGACACACTGTGAGGAGACCAAGGAGGCAGCAGATGCAGCTCCTCAAGTTTTGGGCTAAATGATGCATTTAACTTGTAATGGAACTGGAGCCTGAACTTGAGAAGACATCAGCTTATGGATGTTTTCATGTATTCTCATTTTCAATGAGCAGCCTTGAAGCAGTTTCGTTGTGGCACAAAGCACAAGTGGATGTTGCACTTGTTACAAAAGACATGTGTTTTTTCTGTACAGTTTGGCATCTTGCATCTGGTAGCCTCTTTCTTTTCATCATAATTTGGCATGTGGTCAACCATGTTATACTGCACTTCAGGTAGAGGCCTTACATCCTGAAATGGTCTGCGAACTGGTCTCTGGGGGACATGCTGTGGTTCTGGAGACATACTGGGTCTTCCACGTTTTGCTGCCACTGTTCTATGGACTCTCACCAGACACTGGGCCACATTCATCTTGAAATGAAGGAGATCCTGGATGTCTTTGGTCTAGATATTGGCCCTCTTGGCGTCCAGGCTGTACTCCGACCAACTGTTGACCACAGCCATGTCAAAAGCATGTGTTATCATTCTCAGGGTCCACTTTTTTGACCGAATTTCTGTACGGTACAGACTGACAAGTTGATCAAGCAGGTCAACGCCGCCCATTGCTTCATTGTACAGCTTAACCACCTCTGGACGGGACACCATCACAAATTGGGCCCTCTTTTTGTCCCACCGCTGCACTTCATCCATTCTGCCAACACCAACGAAGTTGGAGGCCATGAGAACGGGTCTGTTGTCATACCATTTGACCAGTGCCACCTTACCATCATGGCTTACAACTTCATCACAGCTTCCTTGAGGCTTTTTGGCCATCTCTTTGTCAGACTGTAGAGGAGGCCTGGTAAAGCGAGAGACCCTTGCTGTCCCAGTGGCATGAATTTTCCTCTCAGCCTGCAGCTCCAGAAGATTGTACGTTGTGAAATAGTTGTCAAAATACAACTTGTGGTTGGCCTCAGTGATTCGCTGGCTAAGATGGTACACCAGATGGTACACTGCGTATGGCATCATAGAAAGGACATACCTTGAAAAACACATCATTGTTCTCAGCTGGCTTCTCCAAATTGTTAACCAAATGCAAATGTGAGCTGGAAGAATCTGTCACGGGGCATGGTGTTTTGAAAAATACCAATGTCCATCCCAGCTTCCCAGTACATGGAGACTCTTGGCAATTTCATCACTCCCATAGCAAGGTGGAGACCGATTAGGGTTCTGATCTCTCCTGAACTTGTTTGAAACTTAGTGTACCACTTTGCAAGGCATAAACATTTGTGTTGTCAGCCATCAAACTGAAGATCTCATCTGGTATATACCGTTTGAAGTATTCATAGGGTCTCATGGGATGATCCTCATGAACTGGAGGATTCTCAAAGGAAGTGTGTAAAGGGTTTAAAAAAAAGTATTTTAAAAGACATAAATATCAGAGTAAATGGTTGAAAATGCAATACATCTACAGCAATTTAAATGTCACTAAAAGATGTTTAAAAGTTAATGGGATGTTATAGTACATAATGGGATTATAGTTCAGTTCATGGTTAAAATAATAAGTTAAATAAGTTAAATGTGGTTAAAACTAGACACCCCTATATATTTGTTTTTATTTTTACTGTCTTAAATAGTGATTAAAATGCCAATATCATTGCATTTTACTGGTTACAGTGTTAGTGTACTACTCAGAAAGGTCAGCAGAGGGCGCATAGAGTTTGGGAGGAACCTAAAACCGCCATAGAGGCAGTGCTGCATAATAAATCCTGCAGCCGAGCCGAACACCAGCTGAAGTTGTCTGCCTCTTTGCTTATATCTACAGGTGGGTTAATACTTCCCCAAAACACATGCAACGACTGAGGTATAAGGATTAAGAGTTTGTGAATCCTTAGTGATAATGTGTAATGTGTAGAGTTGAGTAGTTTTGCAATAATGTGTCAAAATAAGAGATGTTCTGCTGCACGCTGCTACGCTAGGCTAGCGGACATGTTGCTAAGAGTAGAGGTAAAACACACCGTGCAGAGGCTGAAAAGCTAATGAGACAAGAGCGGGGTTTGTTTAGTTGTGTTCACAGAGCCGAATGGATGTAAAGGGCAAGTGTGTGTATTTCGCTTTTTGCTCAACGTGGTTTCTGTTTTCTTTGTGTGTGTTTATTGGCAACTTGGTAAGAGATGTAAACGCAATTGTCATGATAAATATTAAGTGAGTGAACATCTAACACAAGTGGAGCTAAACTGAAAGCTATGTTATGTGTGAGATCTAAATGTCATTTCAAATGTGGACAGTAATGTTTTTGTCCTTCAAATGTGTAGATTTTTGTTGTTTATGTTACAGTGCTTCGGTATATCAGGTATTTAATGTGGCTAGATGTGTATTTTCCGAGGATGTGATGTCTGTTAAACGTTAAAGTATGGTAATTTACCTGAAGCTATGACAAGACTGTTAATCACCTCAGGGAGCCAATTGATATTGCCATTTGTGAAACTGAGTAACTTGTTATTTTTATTTTTTTTATTTTACCTTTATTTAACCAGGAAGTCCCATTGAGATTCAAAATCTCTTTTACATGAGAGACCTGGCCAAGGTAACAGCCAATCACAATAAAAAACCCACAATAAAACAACAAGAACAACTATCAAAACATAGTGGACCTCTCAAGAAAAACAAGCACATGTCTCCGTCACCACATTCTTTATGATGCCCTTAAATTTATTAATTGATATGAGTGTTTCTAATCCAAGATCTTTCTGCAGATTATTCCAAGCCCATGGGGCATAGTGGGAAAATACAGTTTTCCCTAAATCGGTTAAAACCCGGGGTACATTGAAAAGTAACCACTTGGAGGAGCGTAGCTGGTAACTACCAGAGCTGACACAGAGAAGGTTACAGAGGGAGGCTGGAAGTTTGCCCAATATTGCTTTATAAATGAAAATGTACCAGTGCTGTTGTCTGCGAATAGTCACTGATGTCCAACCTACCAGATCATAAAGAATGCAGTGGTGAGTGAGGGACTTTGCATTTGTAATGAATCGCAAAGATGCATGATACA
>JAJHUR010097031.1:0-31241 GCA_027495735.1 Lutjanus campechanus
AAAAAAAACACGCAACTTCTGGCCCGTGAGACAAAAAAAAAAAAAAAAAAAAAAATTCCGGCCCGTGAACTCACCCGTGCACAGCCCTGTACCGAACCGAACGTCGCGTACCGAAACGGTTCAATACAAATACATGTATTGTTACACCCCTAATATATATACATATATACATATATATATATATACATATATACATATATAATGAAGAATATTTGAAATATTTAATATTTTATGTGAACAGATGTCTCTAATACACTAGAGGTGAATAGAATTTCTTTTGTGCTGCTCACAGCATTTTACATTTACAAGTCTGCTGCTGTATTTTTCATATTGCCAATAAATCCTATTAAAGATGAAAACAGACAATGAATGGATCCTATTGACAAGTATTGTCTGTATAGCTTCAAATACAGCTTATTCCTCTGAGCCATAGAGTTGCAATGTTGTCCATAAACTATTAAAAACACATCAATACATCAATGAGCCACTCTGTTGCACTGGAGGACATGTTCCTTTATTTAACCATTAGAGAATCTCTGTCTCTCTGTCTGTCCTTCACATATCTTGAGGACCTTTCGTCAAATCTACCTCACACTTGGAGGATCAATTGCTGGGAACGCAAGGACGTGCAGTGTTGGATTTGGTGCAATTTGGACATGTGGCCATTCAGTATTAATGAACTTAAATAAACTGGCAAACACTCATTGCAGCAGAGAGGTCGGGGCTTCGGGACTCTGCGGACTGTGTCAAGCATGTCGCCACCTACGTCCACAGCTCATTGACTGCAGTTCACTTTTGCTGCCAGATATACTAATGTTGCACTCAAACTATTCTTCACTTCCCCGGAGTCAACAAGCACGAGCAGATAGCCTGCAGGAAAGGCATGCATTCCAAACGCCCACACGCTCCGAACAGGCATGACCCCTGACAACGTTGCAAGCAGCAATACGGAGAACTGAGCAATCGGCCTGAATGGGCACGCATTCCCAACAGACACTGCACTAGTTACAATGAACATGGGTTCTGCAGTTTATTTTGCCTCAATCCCACATACACAGTCCACAAAATACAGCACAGCAAATCTGTGGCTGCAAACGGTCCCAAAATACGCACAAATCACTCCTGTTTAAGTAACATTTGCTAAACAGAGGCCAGTTCCAGCAAATTATTTATCATATTTCAAATGAAAATATTGATTTGCGATCTGTTTCTAAAGATTTGGAGACTTGGGGCTGAGAGCCACAGGCAGAGCACAGAAGATAGACAGCACTGAGAGATGCACAAAAACAATGTTAGTTTAGGCCTTTTTGTAATATTTTTTTGACAATAACAAAAATATAGAACACCCCCAACCTTATCCTTTAAAAATGTGAACACAGACATCTCTTATCAATGTCCTCATTACTCTGGATAATCCACAGACCTCATTGGCAGCAGGTTTTACTGGAGCTTTTACAGAAGAAATACTCCCTTCTAAATCCAGATTATTTATTCTTTATATGGAAACCAGGTTTCTCATTTGGTTTCTCGTTGAGTAAGACAGTTTAGAAATCAGGTTACTGCAGACAGCCATGAATCAGATTACCTTAATGCATGTAATGTAAAAAATATACCAAAATGTATCTTATTGAGAGCTTCATGAAACACGTGCTTTGATACAAAGTAATGCAACATTCATGAAATCTTTCTGCAAATAACACAGGTATTACATGATCAGCTTATGAAAGATTTGAATTAGAATTCATGAATGTAGGTGTTATTAAGCTCATGACTTCATGAAACATAATACTATTCTAAATCTAACCACTGTAGGCGTGCATTCAGGCATCTTCTTCACTCTGTAGGAATCATACAATGTGCGCAAGATTGATAATTATTGCAAACAATATACAAAGTGCCAGCAACATTTGGCCACAACATCTCAAAAACAGAGCATATGTGCTGGAAACTGATGAATATAAAAGCTATTAGAGAGAGTTTTATGTCTGTCCAGGGAAAACTAAAAAGATTGTGTTGTTGGCTGTTGACGGCTCTGCAAGAAGACCAAAAAAGAGTTTTCTGAACGGCAGATTGTAATTGTTTTCTTGTTTCATGCACCTACTTAGTTCTTAAAATTAATGGATTTACAGGGTTTTTTGCACAGTGACCCCTCTGCCCGATGCATTTCTTATTGCATTTATGCAGCAGCAGTATGATGAGTAAGACCTGTATACTATAAAAAGAGAGAGACATACTCACCCCTTTCAACTGCTGAGCTCCAGTGATGTGCTGAAAGACTCTGTCAATCTCCTGCTCGATACGCCGGGCCCAGTGCATTATCCTGTGGATAGACATCACAGGCTGACTGTCACACAACACAAACAAATGAAACAGATACAGTGTGTGTGTGTGTGTGTGTGTGTGTGTGTGTGTGTGTGTGTGTGTGTGTGTGTGTGTGTGTGTTTCAAAGAAGTAAGCAGTGATGCTGCAAAAATAACTGTTACATGTGCATGGATTTAAAGACAAATTGTGAAAACGTGCTTAATTTAACAAAAAATATTAATAAGCTCAAAGAGACACTGGTCTACTTCTTTTGGCTCTAATTAAAACAAATAAATAAATATTGTTCCAAGATGCCCATGGTAATGACTGTATCACAGCCAACTCGACAGTTTCTGAGGCTCACTGTTTACACTGTTTTACAATTTCTTTACTTTTTACACATTTTAGACTTTTATTTTTAGTATTGTTACTATCTTTTTTGTATTGCTTAGTTTTTTTCCTTATTTACTATCATTTTTTCTATCTCTTATATATCTCTGCTGCTGTAAGACTGAAATTTCCCCACAGGGATAAATAAAGAGCTACCTGCCTACCTACCTAATGGATAAAAAATGTGCTTCTACACTGCAACCAACACAGTTAATAAGTATAAAGCTGGTCATATCACCTGGCTTTGGAAAAGAACTCAGAGTGGAGTACCTCTTTAATGGCCTATCATCAATATTTTTTGCAAGAAATCATATTTCCAGTTGTTTTATTACCACTGATTGCACCAAATCAGCATTTTCTCATTTGCTGTAACTTTCACTGAACGACATGAGGAACAGAAAAGAAGCTTAGACAAACAGGTGCATGCATTGCTGAGGTTGAGAATAAGCCCTGAAATGTTAGTAACGCTACCTAATCAGCTTTGTTGACTCATCTTCATAATTCTGTGGAAGGATATTTCCAAAGCAAAGAAAAATACACAATTTGCAACATCATTATTATTTAAGTACATAAATAGCTTTTAAAACCTGCCATGACAGCCGGGATCACTTGATGCAATTGGAATTTCTTGCAATGCCCCCAAAATAGAGCAACTAATGAGCCAGGATAAACAAAGCTGTGTTGTGAGTGTTAACACAGGAACTTCAGTAAAGGAGAGGTATACATGTGTCTCAAGAGGTGATTTAACAATCGCTGGGCAGTGGGCACTAAGAAGTAAAGCTGATAATGTTTCATTTCCTACTATTAATCAGAATACAGGTCATGTAAACAGCATATTCCATTTGGATATCCTGAATTAAGCCTTATTCTGAATTCAGCATTTTTCGATGAAGATGTGGGATATGCCAGTATTATTCAGGTTTTAGGAGCAGTATGCAATACTGGGGTAGAGATGCATGCTTAAAAAAAAAAGCCCACATTAATGGTGGGAAGGAGAAACACACCTACTTTTGAATATTATTAAATATTTGTATACCAGCAGGGTTTTAGATATACATAAATATCACAATACCAACTTTTTCAAGAAGGTGGTTGAAACAAATCCACCACGAGTGGAAATTTGACAAAGAAAGAAGCAAGAAGAAGCAAAGAAGCAAAGAAGCAAAATGGCTCAAGAAGGTCCAGTTGTTCCACTTTTCCACAGTTGGAGTTTGTTTGGCTGCATGTAAATGGGACTATTAGTGGATTATTCAATTTCATTAGCCTTTTAAACTGCTCAGAAGGAATACTGTCTTTTCCAGAATAAGGGCAAAAACGGGAATATTTTGAGCAGATAAACATAGTCACTGCCTCTGAACTGCAGCACATACAGTATAGATTGAATTCTGTTTTTGTTAAACCACAGGATGAGTCCATCTTATTCAACACTGTGTTATCAGTTCTGAACCAGAACATGTGGCTTAAATCCACCCACAACTTGCTTTTTAATGTGTTCAAGTGCTGTATGGCAGCATGTTGCAGTGTCACTACAGCCATTTAGCCAGTACCTGACTCTGCACAATTCTGTCGTCCAATTAGTTGCTTCAGTGGACTCTGAATGTGTATTTCAGTTTCTCATTTATACATCCAGCAGTTACTGAGCAACATTAACATTCATTTGGAGCCTATTTGTGTTCACCTGGTGAACTGAAGTCCAATACTCACTCTCTTTTAGCTCTGTTCTTGATCTCTACCAGCTCCTAAGGGGAATATTTGGCTCTTTTCAGCTGCTAAATGCCCCACTATGTTCACCAGCTAGTCACACTGTGTCTGCTGCTTGGTGCGAATCAGGTTGTGTACAATGAGGTTTATGGCTTTTTCACTGAAAATAGCTCCCTGCTGCAGCCGAAAACAACATTATAAGAATGGATAGAGTGAAGCAAAACAGTAAAGTTATGAGCTGAACAGTATAAAGAGGAGTATTAGGGGCCAGGCATAAGGGGGAAAAAAAAGAGGAGGAAGATTTGTTTTAAATTTTGCATTTGGAGAATAAGGTCAAAATGTTGAGAATAAAGTAAAACTTCCAGTATCCAGGCATAAATAAAGCAGGGGAGTATTCTCAAGTGGTATTTCAACTTTATTTTCAAACTTTTTCAAAATGCAGAGTAAAAAAAAAATCCTTCCTCCTCTCCTTTTTCCCCTTAATGTGGCACTACTCAGTAAAGCTGATAAGCAGCTGATTCAGGTGATGTTTCTCTGTAGGTTGGCTGAATGACCCCTTTTATATTGTCTTTTGATACATTGTTATTATAAAAATATAATTTAATTACCCGCTTTAATATATCCCTTTATTACTTTTTCACTTTAGGGTCTTAGAACTGCAAATATCACACAAACTCAGCTGTACTGAGCTTTAAATGAGCAATGTGTATGCATGGTAAAGACACAAATTCAAGGTCAAGTTATTTTTGCTGATATCAGAGAAATGTCTGCATAATATCTGGATTGTCCTAGATAATGACAACAAAACAAATGATTAAATTTAGTAGTTTTCATCTGCACAAAAAAATAGAAAGCAGAAGTATTCTTCACCCAGCGACTGTGGGCTGCATACTAATCCTATACTAACAATGGAAAGCCCCACGTTTCATCCTATTGATTTTGTGTGCTGTCCAAATTCTCACTAATCACTGAATTTCCAAAAAAAATGAATAAATAAAATGTCTCAACAATATAAAAGTGTGTTTAAACAAATAAAAGCGCACAAGAAAATTAACTATATGAGTTGTATTTGTTAGAGAGCATCTCGAAACTCCAAACACGACCCCAGTTCAGCCGTGTTGCAAATGCATCAAAGTCAGCAGGAGAAACACCAGTGATACCAACGTCTACAATCACTGGATGGAGGACTGTCAGCACAGACACAGATTTTTTATGGACTTTCATTTATAAAATGCTTTTCTAGTCTTCCCACCACTCAAAGTGCTCTACACTACAGGTCACATTCACGCATTCGTACTCTAATATCATGCAAGGTGCCTCTGCTTCTTAGAAACTAACTCATTCACACACATTCACACACTGATGGCTATGCCTCCTGGAGTAATGTGGGGGTCAGTATCTTGCCTAAGGATACTTCACAATACAGACCCGAGGGATCAAACCACTGATTTGCCGGTTGGTGGATGAGCCGCTCTACCACTGAGCCACAGCCGCCTTCGACGATTAAAGTGTGTAACAGCATCAGCACTCCTACCAAGATCTCTGTTAAATGTCAACTCCAACACAGAAATCCCACTCACCATCGACTGCACACAAGAAACACCAGAACCACCAACCACCAGCAGCTCTGTGTGAGCACATGTGGTTCCAGCAGCTAATTCCCTCCCAGCCCACACAGACATTGCCCTGAGAGTTCAAGGAACTGTGGATACAGAGCTTCTGTTACAAGAGGAAGAAGAAAAAGAAGAAGAATTGCTTTGGGACATTTTCAAATTCAGACCTGCAAGGAAACATGCACAGAAAAAGATACTGGTCTTTTTAAAAAGACACACTCTAAACACACTCTACTTCTCTTTCCTCTATGATTAATTTAATTATTTTTAGAAAAACTAGAATTACGACCTTGCGGTTATATGCTTCCATCAAACAGCGAAGTTGCATTTTATATCAGTGTCTGTCCAGACTTACATAATAAATGGAGTGAAGACTTTGAAGAAATTTAATAAAAGAAAGTAAGCGTATTATTTGGAGAAATGGAAGTTATTACAATATTGACATTTATGATTCTGTTGAATAATTTCCAGTGAGAAACATGCTGTCTTCACTTGGAGACTATTTTTACAGAGGACTACAAAGGACTGATGGAGAGCTTTGTCACTTGGTGCAACGACCACCTGAAGCTCAATATCAGTAAAACCATGAGCTTCTGGTGGACTGCAATGCTTCAAATATGGATGTTGCTGCAAAGAAGCTACAAATTGTAAAACTTGGATGCTTCAAACACATCTTCAATCCAACAGCACAGAAGATCTTTACAATCGCCAGAGTTTCAAGGTTTAACATCCAACCAAATATGCATTACAGTCACAATCTCCCCTTCTGTTCCTGAGTTATAGCGTTAAATAATAACCAGAAAAGTAGTTTAGAAGGACCTTAACACTTGACCATCAAATTCCAAATAGTTCGTTCTTGAGCCCAAGTGTGTGTTTGTACAAAACATGAAGAAATTTGCTCAAGGCTTTCCTGAGACACTGTAATGCGTTCAACAGAATAGGACAGTCAACCCAAAAACATAATGCCTCCAGCCACAGCTATCAGTGGCGCAGAGGCATAGAAAGTAGAGAAAAACATCAAGAGGAAAGATGGCATAAAACAAACTAAAGATGAATCTCCAGAGTTCAACTGCATCCTTGTAATGTCAAGAAGTTTTTCTCTTGTTTTGATAAGACTGATTTACACAGAAAATGAATATAATTTTCCGAAAACTGTTGCGAGTCATGCAGCTACGGATTAACATGCTTTCAGGGTTTACTTGACTTTGCCTCAGGTGATGGCTTCGTCTCGAAATGATCTCTGGTTAAACACAGACTGAAAACGATGGCAATGGGACAAACAACAGATGGGAGGTTTGTATTGAGGCATGAAAATGTTAATCAAAGTGTTAATTAATTTGTTTCTGAATTATTAATACAGACGAAAAAATTATAGTAAAACAAACATTTCATTGTTGATTTACTGTATGTTTCCAGTCAACACTTTTCAGGCATCAAATGCATCTGATGATTATAGGAGATTTTATGGCATGTGCACGCAATTTCACTTCTTTGAAACTGCAGAAAATAAAAGCAGCAGAAGCCATAATATTCTGCAAAAAACAAACACTGGATAAATCATTTCCCACAATGCAATTCTGTAATGTCTTTCATTCCAACATCTTTCAACTTGACAGCTCCAGGTTTGTGATGCAGGTTTCGTAGATTTAACCTCAGTCTAAGATAACCTCAATAACATCACTATGGCATCATTCATCAGTGTTGTTTTTTCAGACTTTGGAAAGCTCCCTCCAGAGCCACAGAAGATGTTATACAACTGTTTTCACAGGCTGAGGGGTACTGCTCATAAAGAGTACCCCTTCAAAGTAAATGGCGTGGCTGTAAGGTGGAAGTATAGCAGCTGTCTGCTAGGGAAATTGCAACAGCAGTCTTTAAGCAGATTGCAGTGCTCTCAACTGCAAGAGGCAATCAACTTTTTGGAGACCATGTAATATTAACCACTTACACTGTATGTCAGCCAACTAATCACAAAAAGTGGGGTTTCGGCTATGACTCGCCATGTTAACATCAATATTTAGATGGTACACTGACTTGTAATAGGAAGAATGCTGCCTCTTTCATTCCAACTCTGCTTCCCAAACACCTCTTTTGCATGATGCAACTTGTTCTCCTGCACCAGCAATGTATTTCACTGACTTTGGTGAAACTGGATCATATTCTATGGAGAAGATGTTTTCTAATTTTCTGCTTTACTTGTTGCTAAAAAAAAAGTGCTATGTGCTGCTGACGTGTATTTCTCCCCTCCCAAGACTGTTCTGATTGGCTGTGAGCACAAATGTCAGTATTGGCAGTTGGGAGTCACTTAACAAGGAAATTGTGGTGGATGAAAGGATCAAACATGGGACTCTAACTCAGGAGACTGAATTTTGTGTCACAGCTAAATAACACTGTTTTCAGACTTATGATTACTTATTATGTTATTTTACCAATTATTTTTCAGTCTTCAGTCACAATTTGGTTAGATTTATTCACGAAAACGCTTTGGTTAGAATTAGGCACAAAAACTAATGGGTAGGTTTAGGAAAACAGAGTTATGGTTAAAACAGACTGACAATGTAAGAAAGGTTAGAAAGTCGAGGCAACAAGTGCTAGCCAATCAGAGCACAGTAGTAGTAGTAGTAGCCAATCATGGCACAGCAGGCCAGGACTAGGTGGAAGAGTCTTGAGAAAAAAATAACGAGCTGTTAACAGTAACTGTACGCTGCCGTTAGCTATTAAACTCAGTGAGCAGTGCAGCTAGTTGACTTTGCCTGGAGCTCAGAGCACCAGGGGAGTGCTGGTGTCTACCCATGGACTGGCTTTTAGCTGTTAGCGAGACCTTTGTGAAATAAAAGGCTGCAAGACAGACACTGAGCTGGGCTTGTTGCTGTTGGACTAGTTGCTGCTCTTGCATGATGTTTGGCTGTGTTCAAAAAGTTGTCCACTTGCTACTTTTTGATCGTAAGAAATGTCCATATTTATAAGTGAACTGCAGGAAACTGTAGTGGCACCAAATCACACCAAATCAACTAAATATTTTCAGTGATTCAAAGAGCTGTGTGGAACATTTTTTGATAAATAGGCCAGTTCCCTGATGAAATGAAAACATTAAACAAAATCAGTGGAGGTCAGATGAACAATATCAAACCATTTTCACCAGAACAAACATTAAACTTTACTTTAATGGCCGCACAACTAGAATCAATGGGATTTCTTTTGAACATTCTGTTCAAGGCGTCAGCAACACAACATATACAGTATGTGATAAACAACATAATCTCTGCCCAAACTGCAATTTCAAAGCAGCACGCACAATCCTACACAACCTTTCAGAACAAAAGCAGCATCCTGCAGCATAAGAACTAGTGTCTTTCATGTTCAGTGCATCAATGCCATGTTGAGCTCTATTAGCCACGGGGAAGAGAATGAAAAATAAGATGAAAAACAAGCTTTAAAAGGCTAAAGATGGTGGTAAATAGTATAGCATTCGTGTTACAGACTCCCTGTGTGCCCAGACTTTGCCACCCTATCCTCAAGAGACCCTGAGGATCACTGAATGAAAGCAGTCTCAATAAAGATCTCTTCACTTCACTGCTTCAGCCTTCATTCACTGGCTGAATCCCGCTGTTCAGCCCAGCCAAATGGATTAGAGAAGACTTTGTGCAGCTGAAACATTTATTTGAGCTTTCTACCTAAATTAGTTTGAACCAGGAAATAAATCTTAATACCCAGAAAATCGCCCTGGATCCTGTAAGTGCCCAGAGAGTCGATTCATTATCAGTCAGACAGCTCCCAGCAGAGTTACGAGACAACATCACAGATTAAAGTCTTGTTGGACTTGTTTCTAGTGTTGGATGAGACACAAATCTCCACTCAACTGTCCAGATCCACAGAGATTCACAATGAAGACCAAATATTTGGATTATTTCTTCCCTCACTTTTTGATTTTATTATGAGCTGCGCAGAGGTGAGAGACTTTTAGACCTGATGATGAATAGACAGCTAGACTTTTCACACTCCACCTCTTCTGATGGAAATGTTCCTCTGGGTCACAGAAAGGTGCCAAGTTAAAGGAAAACTTAGATGTAAGCTATTTGGGTCTTTTTTTTAAACTCCAGCAGCATCAAGACGATCACTCTAAAGGCCCATTTCAGATAAGATGACTGAATGCCTGACAGAGTGTCCTCGACAAGCTCAGCACTATTTAAAAGTGAAATTATTTTCAGCTCGAGGCAGTCGATGCAGTGGCAGACAAAAAAGTCTTCTGAAAAGAGAGCAGCAGCTATTGACAACTGTGAAGGTAGCAACCATCAGAAAAATGTGTTTTTTTGGACAAGCCCTTTTAAAAACACATCTCAGTTGTCAGTAAGCTTCATTTCCTACTGACCTAACAAAGACCAGTGTGTTCATATGATTACTGCAGCCGTGAAACTGAGACCACCACAGCTGATCATATTAAAATTTTTATTAAATAATAACTGAGCTGTTCTGTCTTGCCACAGACAGAACAGAACAATGGTGAGTCAGCATCTTGTGATTCTCACACAATTTTTTGTTTGTTTGGCAGAAATAAAATATCTAACATAAAAATAAACCAGATTTGCACATGCAATCTTGGAATTATTCTCAAGATCTAAATCAGTCTGACTTGATGCATTCTGTCACTTTCTAATCTCATTATGCTTTCAGATGTATGTTTTAGGGATACCAGTAGTGTTCCTCACAAAGAAGCAATTCCAGAGGGTTAAACAGAAAAGTACAAAGAGTGATATTAAAAAATAAAAATATTTTAGTCAAATCAGTGTTTGTGATTCTTACAGCACCACTATGCAGCTATTTTACCTTAAAATAACACCTCCAAAAATAATTTTTATGCTACATTTACTTGTAATAGGGAGAATAGTGCCTCTGTCTTAAAGAGGCGACCACCATGGTCCACCAGAAGGGGAGGGACCCATGAGAAGTGCGTACTTTTTTATGTCACAGACCTCTTGTGGTGGAACTGGATCATATTTTATGGAGAAAATGTCTTCAGGTTTTCTCCCTGATGTCCTCCGGCTGCTCTGCCTCAACTCTCTCTGAGTTACAGAGATGGACAGATTGATTTAACCGCCTACTGCAGTTAGCTAGTTAGCTCAGTTAGCTGTGCAGCTAGCGGCCCTACATTAGCTGACTCTGCCCAAACTGGGAGTCGAATGGGGGAACTGTTAGTGTTTGTACTGTTTGCAAAGGACCCAGACGTTTCTACAGACACCATGGCAGAGGCGAAGAGACTGAAGAAGATGTTAAGAGGGGAAGCTAAGAAGAGAAGAGTAGAGTGACCGAGCAAGAGACCAGACAGAAATAAATCTCAGACAGTCTTTTAGTCACTGGCGAGAGCTTTGTGAAATAAAAGACAGACGCAAGCATCTTGTTATTGGACTAGTGAGTAATATTAGCAAGTTATGTCTTGCTTGATGTTTGGTTGCGTTAACAAAGTTGTCAGCTTGGTAGTTTTTTTTTCCTTTTTTTTTTTTTTTTTTTTTTTTTTTTTTTTTTTTTTTACAGAGTAGCCTATAGTTATTGAGTTGAGGATACAAATTGAAGGGCATAGGAGATATACTGTATATATCCTCTTTTTTCAACTTATTCTCGAATTAATGCAGAACACATTCTCCACACTTACGAAAAAAAGCTACAAGTCAAAAAATCAATCAAACAATTTATTAGTTAATAAATTATGTGGTAAACAACCAAAAAACAAACAAATAGACAACTAAACAAAAAACAAGACAGACAGAAAACAAAACAAAACCAAAAAAACCCAAGGGTTCACAGGGGTACGCAGGTGTAATGAAGAGACAGTGGCACAGTTGAGCACATAAAACTAAATGAAGATGTATTTCGAGATCTCGGTAGTTTTTATTCATAAGCAAAGAAATGATAAGAAATGCACACGTACAGCTGTCCATATTTACAACAGTGGTGTACAGGTGAACTGCACCCCAAAACTGTAGAGCTGCCAAGTGCAAAATCACAAAAAATATCAATTCTTGCACAATATTACTTTAAGGGATGCACGTTGCTCTAGCTTCTTCAGACCTCCTTTACACTGTGTGAACACTTGAATCTTCATTGCATGTCACACTGTAGAAGATGGTTCGCATAAAATATTTGTCACAATATGTATCAGACTGTGTGAAATAAATTTTGTGGCTTGTCAAATGTGATTAGCCTGATGCCTGGTGAATTTTTAAAAATGTTACACTATGCACCGGCAAGCAGAGTCACGTCATCCAGCGGTCTCACGAATTGAAAATTCAGAAAGGGTCAATGTTTTTTTTTATACAACTCATAAACAGTGCTTACATTGTTGCATTGGTCTATTCTGCGTCATATTACGGCTTATTCTGATTTGTTGGTCTGTACATGTGGTTTACAGCAGCAGTCACAATTTTGCCCCAAGCTGTCTTTGGTTGCCAGAAAAATGGTCTCACAGTGTGATCTAGGACACAAACATTTTGGATTGATGACCAAAAAACTTAAGTCTGGGATAGCACAAAATCATACAGTGTATAGGAGCCTAAAGAGCATCATTTATGGAACTCACTTCTTTTTTTTGTCCCTATGAGGAAATTCCACTTATAATCTTTAATTCAAACTGATATACTTGCCAACTATCCTGATTTCCTCAGGAGACTTGAATTTTCATTTCCTTCTCCCTGTCTCCTCCTGGGATCATAATTCTCCTGTATTTATCCCAATTAATGACAATTTTTTTTACACCTTTTTTTTCCCTTTTCATGTTTACAACCAGTTTCTGGCCCTGTACAGCGTGCATAACCCCTATAACTGCAAGTCTACTGTTTCTACTCAGACAGCAACACAGCTACACCAAACCAGACTTCCTGGAAACAGGAATTCCTGTTTTACCAGAAAGGGATATGCATTTTGTAAAATCTGCCACATCAATTTTCCTTAAGGAGCAGGGGAAAATGAATGCATGAATGAAAACTGATTAATACTGGCTTGTGCCAAAGATGCAAGTTCATGCCAGAGGGGCAAATTACTAATCCTGAAAATTATAAGTATTTAACATAAAAAGGCGGTCACAGTGTACTTATTCTTTTATTTTACATCACAAAAATGAGGGAAACAAAGTCTCTAAAACTCTATTCTTTGGTTTCAAAATCCTCCCTATTTTTGAGATCTCAAGGTCAGCAAGTATGTAAATAGGATGTTTAACATAAATAAGGTAATTAGTATGCATTGTGATGTCACAATAATTAACTTGAATCAACAAGCTTGTTGTATCACAAACTAATTTAAAATGCTCTTGTAAAGTGTTGTAAAAACCCTACTGTGTGAATAAACCAGGCTTGTAATATGACTATAGCCCACAGAACTGCAGAGCAGCTTTAACTGTGTGAGTCAGTGCAGCTGAAGCGCAATCCTAAGTTTTTCACTGTGTGCTCCATTTCGTCTCCTCTCGAGCCCTGTGGGACGTCAGAAAACTCTGTATCGCAATGCTGCGATGAAGCGGCTGAACAGCACAGCACACTTGTGCCTCTTCTCTGTTACCTGCTATACTCACGCACCCCTGGGACGAGAGAGAGAGAAGCAGTACGTGATCTGACCCATATTCACTTACAGCCGAGAGTGAGAGGGTGAGAGGGTGGAGCAGGAGAGTGAGAGGTGGAGTATCAGAGGCACAGAGAGGAGACATTTACAGCTATATGTATGTGTGCTATCTATCTATCTATCTATCTATCTATCTATCTATCTATCTATCTATCTATCTATCTATCTATCTATCTATCTATCTATAGTACAGTATTTATCCATCCATTCATCTGGCACCATAATGTGCTAAAAAATATGTTCTTGCACAACCCATATGCAATAGCAAATATGTTTTGTAAGCAACATAATGCCGTCCAGATTAAATGTTTACCCAACCAAGTGGCATGTCTTCTAGGGATGGCACGGTCAGTCTGTCATTCTGTCAGTCAGTCCACCGCTTTCTATCCAGGATGAAATATCTCAACAACTAGTGGATGGACTGTCATGAAGTTTTGTACAGATACTCCAGAGCCCAGGAGCCCTCGGACTCGGCTGCTCTCCTCAGAGATGGCGTCCCTTCTGCAGCCAGATAGAGTCGTCTATCTGGTTCGTGGAGAGAAGAAGATCAGAGCCCCGTTATCACAGCTGTATTTCTGTCGCTACTGTAGTGAGCTACGATCTCTAGAATGTGTGTCTCACGAGGTGGACTTCCACTACTGTCCAAGCTGTCTGGAGAACATGCCATCAGCAGAAGCGAAAAGAACAGGTGTGCGAATTGTTTTTGTTTGTGTTCGTTTTTGTGCGAATAAATCTACTGACTTTGGTCATCTTTGGTGACTTTTCCTCTAGTGCCTCCATAAGGTTCACATTTGTGGTTTTGAATTAAATGACAGTTGTAATAAATCTGATTGTTAGGTATTTTGGTATACATGTAACTATGACGAAATACCTGCAAGTGTGATGACATTCCCATTCGTGTCAGCTGTAAAGTAATGTAAGCATGCTAACACGCTAAACTAACATGCTGAACATGATAAACATTATGAACATTAGCATGTTAGCATTGTCAATGTGAGCATGTTAGCATACGGACGACAGCATTTAGGTCAGCACAGCTGTAGAGTCTCACAGAGCTGCTGGCATGGCTGAAGACTCTCAGTCTTGTTATCAAATTATTGGCAACACAAATGGACGTTTTGGGCTCTGCCTTCCTCAGCCTTCCTTGAGTGTGTTAATCAGGTGTCACTCTGGACAGTTCATTTATTTCCCTACAGCTGTTTAAACAGGATTAACATTTTTATGCTTAAACTCAAGGGTGTAGGTTTTGATACAACATTGGTGGAAATGTTGAGCATCCAATTTTTTGCCTTTTCTGGGTTGTTTTACAGTACGAATGTATTTATTTATGTAAAGGAAAACACAAAAGTGTCAGGTGACAATTCAAAACACAGCTGAATATAATGTTATAAAGCTCTCAGGCAAATGTTTTGTGAAGATGAAAGTTCTCTGCTACTTTCATGTTTTTACTGGGGGGGACAAATCCCCCATGTTGTAAATATTAAGGGGGACCTGTCACCTCCATCTCCCCTGAAATTTGCACCAATGTCTATATTTAGGCAACTCAAAGTTAGGGAAAAAGCATGTCGGGTTAAATGCTGAAAAAGTCATCACTTGCTTGAACCACAATACTTTCTTTAATATTTAATCATTACAAGTTGTGCTGAAACAATTACAAGATTAACTAATTCATTGATCAACTTAAACTAAAACAAAACTAATGTTAACTAAAACTAATGCTATCCATTATTTTAAGCAACAAAATTCAGCGAGGTCAGTGAGAATTTGCTGGTCCACTCTGTTTTAGATCACTGTGAATTGATTTGGGTTGTGGTCTGTTGGTCGAACAAAACAAGACATTTGAAAAGTTCCCACTGGGCTTTGAGAACTCGTGACAGGCCCTTTCTTTTTGCTGTTTTCTAGATTTGTTGCTTTCAAACATTTCTTTCATGCCTCCCTTTGGAAACTAAAATCATCTGATTAAAACAGTTTGAATCTAAATAAACATTATAAACACGAATTGTGTGTTCATGTGTGTTCCTCAAAAGTTACTAAAGATACTCCTGTAAAACACCAGAAGTTTATCAAACACAAGGACAAAAAAGACACAAGGCTCTCCTGCTCCACTGACAGTAAACTTGAGAGCATGACAGGCTTTTTCAGGATGTGACTGACACTCGATGAGCTTCACCAGTTTTTTCTTTCCCTCCCTGTTAAAACTTCACACACTTCACACTCTACATTTTTCAAGAATAAATCTCACCACACTTTTCCAGTCATGTTCAAGGGCCCGAATCTCAGCTTGAGAACCACTAGATCAACTGATCAATCAAACAAACAAAAAAAAAATAATTGACAGATTTATTGCTAATGAAAATACTCATTAGCTGCAGCCCCAGAACTGTGATCTATCCCTAATCTTAAAGAGATAGTTCAGATTTTTTGGGTGGGGTTATCTATAGTCAGTGTATTACCTAGATGGTGGTCGACATGCCTCCTGTTTGGAGAGGCGGAGAGGAGTACCTGTGTAGGAACCTAAGCAAAATATAGCTGTAGACAAAGTCAGCAGCAAAACCTATTTTGGCCACATAAAATCATCAATATCAGAGCTATATTTTTACCTCACAGAACACAGGAGTTGCTGCTCTACCCCTGCCTTGAATGTTTAGTTTGTTTGGTTTATTGTGTGAGTTTGTGTTTTAAAGGGTAAGTTCAGACTCACCAGAGTTCACACAAAAACACAAACAAACTGACTGATCAAGGTAGCGATAGACCAGCAACTACAGTGTCCTGCGAGGTTACTTTGGAGAGAGCAATGTTTGGTTTATATAAAAGGCTGTCTGATGGCACAGTAAAGCTGTGAAAATAGTATAATCATAGTGTTTACTTAAACTGATATTGAATTTTTTTAGCTGCATATACCGTTTCTCCTGCTGCTTCTCAAAACCAGGGTCATGTCGACCACCATCTACTGTATGCAATATTGACTATGGATAAGTACCTCTTAAAATGCATGCAAACTAGCCCTTTAACCGAGTATTTTGGTAGCCTAAACCTAAAAATACGAGGAGAGCAGGATAAAAACTGCAGCCTCCATAGTCAGAGTCCTTCTCTGTGAAGTAGAAGGATGTGACACCTCCTAGATTGGAACAAAACCCGTCGCCAATAAATGTAATCCATTTCCTACACAACTTGGAGAGCAAAATAGTATATCTATCTATCTATCTATCTATCTATCTATCTATATGCAGAGATAGAGAGCAGGAGTCAGACAGAAGGGGCGGGAGTGAAAAGGGCGAAGGGGTATAAATCCTCACTGCTGCAGTATTAATTCTTAATTGGAATGAGATGCTGTTCTTCAGCGTAGTGATTCTGCTTCATTTAGCTTACATGAAGAGACCCAGGGCAGAGGGCTATGTAGCTGTTTCAGAGCACTCAGCAGAAAAATAAGAGGAGAGGAGGAGGAGGAGGAGAAAGCAGCCGCGACTATACCCTACTTGAAATAACCCAATTCATCATAAAACACACACATACACACACATCCCTGATTTATAGACCCCTCTCCTAATTGGTAAATACACCTCGGATCTCCAGTTGTGATTGGCCAGAAAGCCTTCACTGTGTGCCCTGAAGATGAGTGGACCATCTGGCCTGTTCCTCCCTCCAGAGCAGCCTGATTGCAGAGCCTGGAGGTGGGCCCAGATAACTGGAGTCTCAACTTAAGTGCCAGCTGTACTTAACAGTAACGGGTTAAAGGTTAAGAATGAAGAACTAAGCACAGGATTGATTTAAATAGAGAGAAAATGTTCCGACAGCAAGGATTCACTGTAAAACCACACCTTTCTTCTTCTGTGCAACATCCTACAACCACTGTGAATGCGCAGTACTATGAGAAGCTGTTACTGTAGTGTTGGTTTTCTCAAGAGGGTTGCAAGAAAGGCGAGTGTTTCACCAAATAAAGAAATGTGTTGCTCTTTACTTGAAAGCCTGCATGGAAAAATCTAGTACCAGCGCACAAGAGCAGCAGAGGGAACACCGAGGAAAGAAAAAAAAGAAACCTTTTCAGTTTTATAACCACTGCACAGACTTAATGTTGCCTGTCAAATCCAATGAGCCTCTGACTGCTTTAACTAATAAAAGCCCATGACCAGCCTCACCTAGAACTTCACTTTCACTGGCTGTACTTTAAAGTGGAAACACCTCTCCATCACTGCCATTATTTTTGTATTTCTCCCAGATATAGTATAAAAAAAACATCAGAGTAATGTGAGTTATTTTACATTTAATAAACAGCTGATATTACTGGCCCGATATTGGCCTATCACAGCTATATCTGTCTTTGCTGACACATATGTTGTCTGATATGTGGCAATATTGTTTTTTGACTGAACGTAATACAGTTTTTATTTTGTAGATTTACAGGTATTTTATGTATATTTTTCTTAAAGGTAGAATCAGATTTGTCAGCGCTGTTCACAGGCACACCAGAAACATGGCTGATTGTTGAGTCTCATTCCCAGGATTTCAAATACTGATGTTTTGGGGTGGTAGTGTCCCAAGCACAGCAAAATAAATGAGAAAATAATGAAGTACAAGCAGAGGGCAGGGTCTCTGCAGATACAGCCACCACCATTACACACTTCTAGAGGGTCTTAAGCCATGATTGAAAGGGATTATGTTTGAGTCTATAGGTTGTTTTTTTTTTCAGCAAAATGTTTACACACATATAAATATATTCTTTTTGTATTTTTCTTATTTATAGTTATTTACAATTATTTAAAATACTGGTAAAAGTTTACTGTACTTAATATCATTTTGGACAATGAAGTTTAAACTTTTTAAAACATAAAATATCCTGCATCCTTTACATATGTTTGTCACAAGTGTTAACCACATCTGTGGGATCGCTGTAAAAAGGTGTTTATGTATATATTCTATATTCTATGCATTATATTTTGATTACAGAATGTATGTATATATCAATATAATATCAATATCAGATCTTGTTTAATCCCTAATATTGGTATCAGCATCAGCCCCAAAAATCCTGACTGGAGATTCAGTTTACTGCCACATAATATAACAATACCTAGTCTCATGCCACAATATTGATATAATATTGATATATTGCAAAGCCCAAAGCCAACTTGATAAGAAATTAAAAACATCAATCAGATGTAGTGAAATGAGATTGCTCATGTATATAAATACCCCTGTAAATGATCTGACTATCTCAACATAATTTGAAAATTGAAGGCTAAAACTCATGGAGAAGCTAAATTGACCAAAACCTGCACATTTTACCTAATATAACGGCCAACTTGATGAGAAAATGAAAGCATCAATGATATGTTGTGAAATGAGATTGTTCGTGTATATAAATAACCCTGTAAATGATGTGAATCTCTCTCTATGCCTGCCCAGTCATCCTGTGGTGGACGACACCTTACAGGGGGGCACTGAGCCTTTACATTGATGTAATCGGCAACACTGTCACAAATTACATAAGAGCAGCAAATAAAACAGGATGACTGAAGTATCTGTGAGTGGACAAGCCCAAAGTTGTCTCCCACCGGAGCCCCGGCTATGTTTTCAATCCGGCTGCCCGTCACTTACGTGTATTGCTGGGGGAACGTGAGAGCCGCCGCTCCAGGCCACGATGCGCTGAACATCAAGATAATCTGGAGAGATACCAAGCAGACGATGCTGCAAGACCTTTTGCCTATCGCCATTTTCCATTAACAATTCTCGTCACGGGGTTTCGGTGCGTGAATGAAGCGCTCCGGACTGTCTCCGGGGCATACGGCTACAGCTCACAGCGTGGACGTCCGGCTCAGTTTCCCACCACCGACGAGTTCATGTCGGCTTGTGTTGTCAAGTGGACGCGGAGGAGGCAGGCATTGGCCGTGGAGGCATCGCGGACGGTGGGAGATGCACTAATGCAGCTGCCAAGACACTGCAGAGTCTCTCCTCCTGCTCCCACATATACACCACCACCACCAACACCACCACACAGGCCGGCGCGTTCACGACAGCTCTCTCTCCTCTCTCATCAGCAGCAGCCCCGTGGAGCCAGGCGCGTTCACGCTCACCAGGCAACAGAGGAGCAGCACATAGAAGAAGAATGATCTAGTTTGGCTTTATTTATCTCTGCAGAGCCACGTGGGATTTGTCATCGACACAGATTTCGTTTTTATACAAGACTGACCGCTGCTGCTCTGCTGTGTGAGATACTGTATGATGCAACAGTTACAAGTACTAAATGGTCCCTGAATGCAACAAAATGAAGAAACTGATTAAAACATCAACTTACCTACACAGTTTAAATTGTATATCTACAGTTTGAAATACACACTGTGCTTTAACGTGTACATATCATCCATCACTGTTGAACAGGCTATAAATCCTGCAAGATGCAGGGATGTATACATGCACCACCCACTTCATGGCTATAAAGTAATCTAGTAGGCTACTTAACTCATTTTTTTCTTTGCTATATTTGTACTGTTTACACTTTATTTTAAAATTGTAACAATCTGCATTTTAACTATCTGTAATCTGATTATGTCTTTTTTTATCTGTAACTGTAATGAAATACAGATACCGTTTTTTGTATCCAGATTACACAATCCCATTACATGTAATCTGTTACTCCCCAAACCTGCTCTCTATCTATCTATCTGCATATCTACTGACCGGCTGACCAACTGACTGGCCGACTGACCAGCCAACTGATTGACCAACTAACTGACTGATCAATCAACCGACTGACTAACCTACCAACCTGTAAACTGTTCTTGGATGCATGTATAACATTAAATGCAACTTCGAACTGGAGTCCAAGTCCTTTTGCAACACATGGCCAATAATGCTGACTCCAGTTTGCTGTTTTACTCCTCCCCCAGTGGCTTCATGAGACTTTTCAAATTACCAAGAACTATTTACCTGGTTTTGATCATTTAAAAGCCAAGTGAGTAAGATTTAGGGAGATGGTCATGAGTTTCGCAGGCACTGAAAGTTCTCATACATGCTTGGAAGGAGAGGCGAGTCCAGGCCAGGTGTTTGCAATCTATAATCTATAAATTCAGATGTGTATGAGCATGGATAGGGGGCTAAAAGGGCCTACCTAGGCCAGAGCTTCTGTTTGCAGGGAATTGTTGCAAACCTACAGAGCAGTAGGGATTTCTGGATCACATTTTTTGTTCCTGATCTGGATCAGTCTTTTAATTTTGAGTTTCTGCCAACCAAATCCAATCCAATATGTTTTTGTTCTTTCATACCACAGGCATAAAATATTGAGACTATACATTAATAATTAATTAAAAGAGATCACAATAAGCAAACAATTTTAAATCAGTCTGACAGCGGAATAGCTATGCTTTAAGACAATCTAACATGCATCTCAGGCTTTCTTTGAGTTTTTTTTTTATAATTTTCCCTGTGTTGTATTGTCTTCCATATCAGTGCAGAGATGTGTCAGTGTGGATCTGATGTTGCAGGCAGATTTGGACAAGAGCCAGACAGCCTTTCTTCATCTCAAGTATGAACAAAATAGGTTCATGTTCAACTGAACTAACAGCAACACTTTAGAGTCCTACAGAATTTGAAGAAGAAAAGCAACAGGACAAACGATGCAACCGTCCATGGATGCAAATATAATCATAGGGCCCCACCAGTCTCAAGTTCACAACCTAGTAATTTGCACTACTAAAATACAATTGCCAAAACTCTAAGCAGGCTTTGATTAGATAGTGTGTCCACACTGGGAACATGACAAAGTAAAGTGAAGCAGATAGGATGCACACTAGACACAGTGATTTTGTTTTATTATTCTACTGGTCCCAAATGCAATGCATAAGTGAAATTAAAGAGCTACTCACCTGAAAAGGATTAAACAAATTGTGAGTGGTGGTGAAACAGCTCCTGAAAAGAAAACAAAATATAAGCATTAAATCATAAAAAAAAACAAAAAAACAATTTGATCATCTTTAAAATCTCACTGCTAATTAAATTTAACAAAGTGACGGTTTTATTAACAGCTGATACCTCACATATTGAAAATTTCCTGTATAAAATAGTCAGGTATGTTGATTTCTTTAATAGTGACCTCTAAAATGACATCGTGACAGTTTGTGGTTCATACTGTATAGAAGTAGTATGGATTTGGGACGTGACATTCTGACTTGTCATACCTGGAAAAATACAGTTGTAACTTATGAGATCAAAGATGCCTTTTCTCTATTTAAGTGTTCCAGTAAGCCAGAGAACCGGAATACGTTCACACCAGAGCCGTACAACTGGTACACCTACAGCTGAATGAAGTCAATATCATGCAATGAAATGTCAAAGCGTCTGCTTTGAAACAGTCTACTGAAGCTGCTATGTGTAGTCCGTTATGGGCATTTGAGGCTACAGCTACATAAACAATGCACTAGGTGGGGTATCAACAGGGTCCAAACAGCAAATTTTCCTCCCTGGGGTTTCCAGGTTAATCCCACCACACACTCAGCAGGTAAAGCACTAAATTATGGATGTGAAAAGTGAGGCTATTTAAGGTGAAAAGTATGAGTAAATAAATAAGGGCATATACATTGTGTTTCAGTGCAGTATGGCCCTAGGAAAGCGTGTATGACTCTTGCATCTGGCCTATACAGGATGGGATGTTCACACGACTCCATTTTGCATTACTACATATAAATACTAAACAGACTGTGTTAAATAATTTAAGGAGATTTAAACATTCAGGGTGATCTAACAGAAAAATAGATGAATACTAAAGTCAAGCAGTTTTATTTGTAGAGCCCAAAATTTAAAAAAATCGCCTCATAGTGCTTAAAGTAAAATATTCAAACTGATGGCCTGAATAAAAAAAGACCAAACAGATTGATAAATAGCATTAAATAAATGTATCAAATAGATAAATTGCAATATATTCCTTCACCCATTTATGCTTTATGGGGTCTGTTTATTTTCTCACTGCCTCATTTTTCCCAGCATACATTTAATCAATAATCCTTTCTCACAGCAGACATCTTGATTTGTTAAACACAGGTGTAACTAATATAATCAATAACAGCTGCTTTCCATTTAGTGTGTGACAGAGCTTCAGCACTGGTGTTGTGTAGTCTGTAGTTGTGTGTCCAGCCTGTGTACATCAGTAGCAAAAACAGACTACAGTAGTCATAATTTGACTCTAGGGCTTACACTGTAATATCACAGTAATACAAGGTGGCTCTGCTGGTTAATCTCTCTGCTGTGCAGGAATAACACAAACTTTAGACATATTATATTCATGCATAAAACTGCAATTTGTGTCTGATACTCCCAGATGTGTGAGAAGAATTTGATTGAATTGTTGTGAGATACCGACATCAATCTAAAATGTATTTAATTTACATTCAAAGTCTTCAAATTTGTTTCCAGTAACTCCAGTTTGTTTGGCATTCAAGGGAGGAGTTGGAAATTTAAAAAAGGGTGAGAAAACAGCACAGGAGTTACATTCTGGAGGTGATTTGAGGATGGATGTGGATGGATGCCATCCATTAAACTGTATAATATTTCAATAATCATGGTCATACCCCCTGTCAAAAATGAACAAAATACTGACTGGTTCCATTTATATCATCTTCTGTCTGAAGTTAATAAATCTGTTTTGATTCTCTTATAACCCACTGATTCTCTTAAACTAATGTACTTTATTATTGACTCATTGAACAGGCTCTCAGTGACAATAGTCACTCCTGGTCCACAATACAAAAATAGTTTAAGGATGAAGCTTCTCTCCCATCTGTCACCCCTTTAGAAACAGTTATGCAATCATAGTCTAACTAGTAATCGTTTGTCTAAAAAAAGAAACTTAATCACACGGGTTTCCTCAGTGTGGTCAGTGGTGTTTCACATGTAAAGATATGAGAATCCTCCACTAACAACCAACTATGACTAACCACTATATTTAGTATATCAAGGAAAAGCCCCACAGATTTTTTTTCCTGTTAGAAGCTGAAACATAAAATTTGCTGTGAAAACCGTCAAGACATGTGGCTACAAATGACAAAATCAAAAATGTTAATTTTAAATATTTATCACGTCTTAATTGGTAGAGGAAATAATTTTCATTCATTTAGCATTCATTTGACATGCTAAATATCAGATTTACAATAAATCAAAGCACATATTTTTAAAATTGAAACCTAAAATCCAATAATTAGATATACTGTAACTCCTTGTATTTTTTGAGATGCAGCCATTTCTGTATCGCACTATATTTAGTCACTTGGGATTACTCACTTTATCATTTTTCACTAATACACTATAGTGGGAACACAGGTTCCTCTGATCCCTTGTGACTAACGACTAATAAAAAAGGATGTTAAAACTGCTGCTGGAACCTCATACTTAAACTTAAACTTACTTTTTTATTTGTGCTTAGCTCAGCTAATACTTTAAGCGCTGTAAAAGGAAACTATAAAATTCCACTGTAGAGATTAATGGGTTCTAAATCTAATGTTCCATCAAAACTTTGTCTTCTTCTGCTGTAGATTTGCAAAAAAATAAATATCCTAAACTGCATAAAAACATTAATGAAAAATAGTGTAACAGAGCAACAAAACGGCCACAGTATAGTGACTGTGGAACTGCAATCACTGACAGGCTACAATTAATTCCAATTTAAGGGAGAATCTTGTGGCTATTATAACAACAGCATTTGGCTGTAATTACCTCCAGAGGACAGTTGTTGTAGCACAGCAGGAGAGAAATGCCATTCAGCTGGAAGATTCACAGGATGTTCCTTCATACACTGCAGCATATGAGAAAATAAGCAGCTCTCACCAGAAGCAAGAGAACTGCGACTCAAAGATCAGATGTGAAATAAAGATCATAAAGATAAATCTGCTGCAACAGAGAAATTGAGATCGAATTAGACTTTATATATATATATATGTACAGTATGGTGATCTGTTTTATGTCACAATATTGTAAATAATGCAACTTTTTTCTTTTTTTTTCTTTTCATTTCATCCTTATATCCTTTAATTACAGAGAACAGTTGTTACAAGCACAAGTCAGTCCCCTTGCTGTAATACGTCTTAGAGATCTGCATGTTTTTATATTATGATATTGATGCTGATACAACCACAGCAGGGTGTGAGTGGAGAGACTGCAGGAGTCAGGCTAAATCTCCCCATGTAAGTATAAGCTCCCTGCTCAGGTGTCCTTGACCGAGACTTGTATCCCCACCTGACCTCGGCTCAGAGCCGCTGTTATTGAGTCTGATCCTGACCTCTGACCGAGGGAGTGGCAGTAAAGGGGAGCAACTGTCCAGGGATTTTTTTTTATTTCCTGAGAAATAATGAACATGTAAATTAGGGGAGATCAGGGACAATTGTATCACACACCATTCCTCCAATCAGAAACAAGCTAGAGTTATGACACTCACTCTGCACATGCTTAGGAGGATTCTCTCTCTGCCCGTGGAAAAGGAACAGGATCATTTTCATCGCAACAAAAGTTTTCAACAAAAAATTATTTTGAGATATGAAGGTCACTTTTCGTAAGTACAGTATTTTTTCTGCTCTCTAGTTCACAGTTCACAGTTCAAACATTTAAAACTAGTTACCACTAAAATGGTTGCCAAGTCTTCTGCAAAAATAAGAACAGACAGCTCATTGGGCAAACACGCCTTCACCTGAGCTACCAGGTCACCCCGAGAACAGACTTCTGCTTTGAATGCATACAATGTCTCACATCTAAAAGAATTTAACCATATAGGGCCAAGAAAAAAAAAATCATATACTACAGCAATAATGTGATTACTGTGAGGTGTGCTTTTATTTGAGACGCACTGGGTGATTTTTTGTTGTTGTTGTTTTCCCAGTGTTACAACTGCCCCCAGCAAGGGGACAATTGTACCACTCAGAATTCTTGGATTAAATTTAATATTATAGTCTTGTCCTTATTAGTGAAAACATATCTGTTTTATTATCAATAAGTATTCATATATGTGTTTCTGATATTGAAAGAAGACTAGGATATTTCAAGTAGTCTGTGAGTTAGAAATGAAAATCTAAAAAAAAGTTACAATTGCCCCCGTCTCCCCTACTTTGGCCTAAAAAAAAAAGGACCTGGCTGCAATTTAACAGCTTTTGCTGCGTCAGGGTTCATGAAAAGCTTTCCTGAAACACTGAGACATGAAACTTTTCCTTGATGAGCTGGTTAACAGCACCTGTGTTTTTCTGCATGCAGCCAGGCATTCAGATGCTCGACAGCTCAGCCGACAGGATGACTGCACCTTTTCCTGCCCCCTCTGGGAGGAAGGATGTGGGTTCAGCTTTTAGTCGTCTCCCTGACGGCCCCATGTGCTAATACTGCTGTCATGTCCTGCGGAGAGAGAAGACTAATTACTGACTGCTCAGTCTTCCTGCCAGTCCCCCTTGGAGAGCCATACACTGTTAATTGGACGACAACTCCAAAGGGAGCTGAACTGTAGATGAGACCGACCTTTACCTCATGAAAACAGCATTACTTATCAAAAAACGTTCTCAATTTCTCATCTCTCTTGGTGCTCCTCCATTTCACAACACCGTTGTTTACAACAGCACTCCATTTTGTCTAGTCATTTAATGCAAGTTCTCTTGAATAAATGTAAATAACCTGTTGTTTAAGGTGATTTGCTGTCAGAATAAATAAGGAATAAAGTTATAGACTTAAGTTCTTGGCTGGCTACACTGAAAAAAATGATTATGGGAGGATGTAAATGTAACATTATTAAATCTATGATGTAACAAGATTTTTAAAAAAATCTCTACATAAAAAAGTCCTGGATTTAATCGTATTTTATTAAAATACAAGAAATTGTGCATTTTTTCCTAAACACTATGTATGTATGTAATCCCAGCTAATCTTCTTTCATACAATTGTTGAATTCACTGTGAAAAGTGGGTGCAGTCATGTGACCTCTTTCAAATGGGAGGTGCCTGTCACTCACTACGCGATCCGCCATTTTATGCAGCCACGGCTGGACGTTAATCGAACGCCTTGACACAGGACGGTGCGGACTGAACTTCAAGGTACTGTAAGAATAAAGTTAGCAAAGTTAAGTGAGTTAGCTACAGTCTTTTCAGTTTTCAGATTGTTGTAGAAATAAAAATAAAGTAAACCAGAGGCTTTCTGTGAAGATATTTTTAGGAAGCGGCTTTATACTAGAGGTCTGCAGTGTAATTAATGAAAGGCTGTAGGGTTTCCAATAGTCTGTAATTGCTGGTTTTATCTGGTAAAATGTATTTAAAAAGGATGAAGTAAAAGCTTGGCAGTCAAAATGTCCGGTAATAATGCTCAGTCATATTAACTTAGCCTGCAGCGCTAGTGAAGCCACAAGCTATCATGCACAACTTCCAAATGGGAGGATAGTCAGCGTGGCGACACGACAAAAGAAATCGGGTTTTTTGGTGGTCTGGTAGGCTGCCAACATCGGCAAGAAACCAAACTACACATCAAATGTGTGTAGTTTGGTGCAGATCGGATCATTTATACTATAGTTAAAACAACTTTGTGTTTCATGGCGAGACATCAGAATTCCACACTACGACACGGCCACACTGTCCAACCTTGGTCGCAGCCAGGTCGGACGCCCAACAGCTGCCAGCGGGCGCCAGGAGGCATAGGCCGAGCTGTGATGGTGGCAGTGAGGTCATACGCCCAACATGCCACTGGGACTGCACTTAAAGGGGCATGACCAAACCATTTGGCTGCTCCCTTCAACAAAACTCATAACATATGTTCATGCCTGGATGACTACGGAATATGTGAAGTTTCAGGCAGATTCGACCAAGTAAACAGAAGTTAATGCAACTTCCTGTGTTTTGGCGAAACACTGACCTTCACTGTGTTGTCATGGCAACACCATTTGACAATACATCAGGATCTTCACAATACAGTATACCAATGGTCTTAAGGCCTTTCTGACCAGATTTGAGTTAGATATGGCCAACCTGCTTGGAGGAGGATGTCAAAGTCTAAAATGTGAAGTCTGATGCAAATCGGATCATTTACAATACTGTTTCATGCAAGGCATTAAAATCCACGCCATGGCCACGCCCCCCCCCCAAAAAAAAAAAAACTTTGTCGCGGCAAGGTCGGGCGCCCGTCAGACACCAGCCGGACACAGGAGGCGCCAGCCGAGCTCGCGACCATCGCAGCAAGGTCAGGTGTTGATGTTGGTGTTGGTGATATATGTACATAGACCACGACAAACGACTTAAACAGCATGAGCCTTACTGGATCGACACCCTTCAAACATTCGCTCCCAAGGGTTTGAATGATGAACTGCTTTTGAACATGTTTCTGTGATTCTGTATCACCAGGTTCATCTAATAATGTGACCTGCTGATTGTGTCCATTTGTATATGTATGCATTTGCACTGCATTTTCTTGAGCCCCCGGTGATTAGTGTGAAAAATTCTTTTTTGATTATATAAATTTGTTCAGATGCCATGTTTAGAATTGTTGGTATCTGTATGACTGTCTTGCTGCTATCATTTATTATAATTGTGTATAGTTTGGATAGGGCAAAATGAACATTGATCATTGTTACTGTACATTTTGATAATGTGTTTTTTTGTATCTGTCTGTTTTTAACTTATAATATAAACATACCCCTATCAGCCTGCTTACAAAGGGAACCTGCAATATTTGCCGTAGAAATATTTTGAAATACTTATTGATTTGTAACCGATTCTTTATATTATATATTTCCCTGTTAGACATGTTAGACAGATCTCACACAGAGAGTTTTGTTTTTTGCTCTCTCTGTTTGTTGTGTGTTTTATTAACCCAATGATGATTTTGTCCCTGTGTTTGCACGTGGGAATGGGATTGGTTGTGGAGAAACGACCACTCCCTATTTAAGATGGCTTCTCATGAACAAAAAACTGTTTGCCTGATGAAGGTCTAGTACCGAAACGTCGCAAATAAGTTTTTTTATATTGCAAGTTGGACAGTGTGCGGGAGTCCTGAATGAGGTCTAATCTATGAAAAGATGTTTAGATCATGGTAGTTTGATTACTTGTCATTCATTACTTCCCCCTTGCTCAACGTTTTACAAAAATCACTATGATGCTATGATTTTAAGGATGCCAGCCAGAGTTCATCTCACAATTTCCTGTTTGAAATTTTAAAGGTCATTCCCCGACATGGATGCATGAATACACTTAGTCATAAAAATGAACCACCAGACCAACAGCACACAAATAATCACAGCAATCACAGTCTTTTCGGAGGCCTGACTTGGCATTTCAGACAACATCACTTCCCTTTTACCTCCATTACAAAGAAGAGACGTGGGCCGACTACTCGAAAACCGTCACGTGGTTGGTTGTCATGATGGACAGGTGAATAAACATTACTATAAATATACCCGAATTAGCCAAAAGGCTAGTTTTTATTGACCACTCTTGTGTAAAGTTTGCAACCTAAAATTAATATGAAAATTAAGAATTAAGTAAATTAATTAAAGATGCCTGATAATCTGGGACAGTTCACTTTGATATGGAGGCCCTAAGTGGACATGTTTTTTATTATTTTTTTTACAAGCCGTTTTCTCGAGATTTCACGAGATATTATCTCGTTATAATGGGATATTTTCTCGTTATTTCGAGAAAACGGAGTTTGTTTTCTTGAGATATTATCTCGTTATCTCGAGAAAACGAACTTTGTTTTCTCGTGATAACGAGATATTTATTTGTGATCTCGAGTGGATTTACAGAAGAAGAAGAAGTGGCGGGCGGATGATGTGACCGCAGGTGCCGTGTGGTGTTCAGCACGGACAAATGCGCAAGGTCTAAAAACTTGCCAAGTCTGTGGTGGCCAGTGCTATCCTCTATGCTGTGGCATGCTGGGCCAACAGACTCAACAAACTGATCCACAAGGCCAGCGACGTTGTTGGAACTGAGTGTGACTCTCTGATGGTGGTGTCAGAGAGGAGGATGCTGTCCAAGCTACGGACTATCCTGTCTCACACCCACTCCACCCTCTGCTGACCAGGCACAGGAGAACCTTCAGTGGGAGACTCATACCACCAAAATGCACCACTGAGCGCCACAGGAAATCCTGCCTGTGACCATCAAACTGTACAATTCCTCCCTCTGAGTGGCCCTTGGACTATCTACCCAGTAATTTGTTACATATTTATACAGTTCTGCAGTTCACATAACTTTAATAATTACTATGTGCAATAACTTAGCTAGTGCAATAACTGTAAACTGTTAAATAAGCATTTTTTTTTTTGTCAATTTCCATACCACAATGCACATTATGTACATAATCCTTAATTTTACACTACTTTTTTTTCAAATTTGTTCTATTTTTTTCAGAAAGCAATGCACATACCTTACCATCACTGTATATAGTCTGTTTATTATCTATTTTTACCATCTGTGTGATTTGATAGGTTATATATATATTTTTTTAAACTTCTCGCTATATTTTTATTTTATATTTTTTATTTTATTTTATATTTTTTATATTTCACTTCTAATTGCACTATATATCTTTCTTGATCTTGTAAGGAGCACCTGTAACATCAACAATTTCCCCTCGGGGATAAATAAAGTATTTCTGATTCTGATTCTGAAGGTAAGATGATTAATGAATTTGATGATTGATGAATTTGGGGTGATGTGTTCCTGTAATAATCACATCATCCGCCCGCCACTTCTTCTCCTTCTTCTGTAAAGCCGCTCGAGATCACGAATAAATATCTCGTTGTCACGAGAAAACAAAGTACATTTTCTCGAGATAACGAGATAATATCTCAGGAAAACAAACTCCGTTTTCTCAAAATAACGAGAAAATATCTCATTATAACGAGATAATATCTCGTTATATCGAGAAAACGGCTTGTAAAAAAAACAAAAAACATGTCCGCTTAGGGCTTCCGTACTTTGACATGTGGACACTGCTTAAAAAGGCCTTTGCGTGGTCACATGCCAAACTCAATATCACTAACTTTACAAAGGCATTATGAAGGAATGAAAAGAAAAGAAAACTGGGTAAGAAAATGTTTATAATTTCATGAACTCATCAACTGAAAATGAATAAAACGTCAACACATTTCTTCATAAAGAATTTAAATAAAGCAAACATCAGATATCACATATCTGAGTTTCTTTATATATTTTTTAAATTTTAATAATATTTTATTCTCCTTTATTTCTTTATTTTATTATCATTCTGTTGTATTATTTTATTCTTTATTATTCTTTTTCCACTTGTAAATCTTTTATTTTCATATTTTAGGGGCCAGTTAATAAGCAAGCATTAATAATAACCTTATTTACCAGAAAAAATAAGTAAACATTAAAAGCCCATGGCTAGTTCTAACTAAAACACTGTTTTAAACTGTCTTAATTCAAAATGACTTGCAGAGTTTAATCTTACAATAGTCATATTTACCCTGTTCTAGATTGCAAGATGGAGGATTAGAGCTGCTCCGGGACTTCAAACAGGCAGTGCTCACTGCTGTTTGTAAGGGAACATGGACTGTTTGTAATCTAAATCAGGGGTGGACAAACTTTTTTCCTTTAAGAGCCAAAGGTGGAGACTAGAAATCCAAGCTGCTAGCCTGTAGTTTTTCATTAACACCAACTACATCTCTGTGACAAC